>CM035414.1:185915934-186103434 GCA_020310875.1 Ceratopteris richardii | reverse complement strand
ATCAGAGGAGGGCTCTTTTGTAGCGCCACATGTAGGAAGACAGCTATCTGCTCATAGGTATGTTTTTTATTCATAAACTTTTTTAATGATATTATAACACATATTTCTATTTATTTTTATCTATCTATTTTCAGGACACCTATAGCACCTCCAGATCGTGATAGCAGAGCAAAGCTACCTATGAGGACATGCATAGGCACCTTAGGACTAGAGTGCGATATAGAGCCAGAGGGGAACATTGTCTACATAGGGAATGGATTGGAATTCAAGAGAAGAATGCAGGCATTATGCGACTCTTACCTGTGCCTTGTCCACTTACCATGGAAGTAAGTATAAATTTTACATATAAATTGAAATAAATATCTTATGTTTTATTTACATTATTTTTTTATTTTTGTAGTGAGCATGATGAGAGGGATAAAAAATACGTACTTAGTTCACTTGAGACAGAGTTTGGGATAGGATGGTCACTTAAGTGGTGTCTAAAAGAGATGCGGACACTTATGTCTCATCGTCGCGATAATGCACAGCATGCATTACGTTATGTATATATATATGGATATGAATATGTGTGTTTATGTATGTATGTATATGAGAGAGAGAGAGAAAAAAAATGGTGAGACTAGAGGTACAAATACACGCATACACACACATATACATCATACATGCACATTTACACACATATACACATACATGCACATTTATGCATACACACACTACATGCACATTTTTACACACACATACACATGCATGCAATTACACACATATATGAATACACATAGATACATACACATACACATGCATAATCATATGTACACACACATAGACTCATAGAATCATATTTACATGCATATATACATAAACACATGCATATATATACACACACACAACATATGCATATGCACATATAGATACACATACATACACAACACATGCATACACATAAATAAATAAATAAATCCTATTTCAAAAATCCTAAATTGAAAACACTAATTTTGATATTAGGGTTTTAAAACCCCTAATTTAAAAACTCTAATTCAACCTTTTAACCATATGTTTGAAGTATATGTACACATTGCATCTATTCCTCCGATGTCCTACTAGAGAGATGTCTCTCCCCCCAACCTTATGCCTCTATATATAGCTACTCGAATCAACGAGGATCATAATATATATAAAGATATATACACATCATGTAGTTACACATACATAAATATAAAATGGAGTAGATATATTATGCATCACACATACATGCCTAAATGCACACATAAATATATATATACATGTATACATATTTACATGTACACATTTACACCTAGACATATATACATGTACACATCACATATACATGCCTACATGCACACATAAACATATATATACATGCATACATATTTACATGTACATATTTACACATAGACACATATACATATACATGTACACAATTATAAACACTTGCATATATTACATGAATACATGAATAATTTACATAAATGCATATGCATATATACACATATGCATATTAACACATGTATACATATATCACACACATGCAAACACATACATATACATGAAATACATATATATGCATACTAACATATGTATACATATAATACACATGAATACACACACATATGCATACAAAAGTAGAAACATCATTTTTTTCTTGAAATATAAATAAGAATGGAACTCCCTTACCTGATAATACCTCATCTGTTATTTTTGAAGAAGACTCGTTGGCCCATGCACGTGGAGCTCCTTCATGAACTCTTTCAAGGTACTCACTAACGTAATACATGCACTCTTCAAGCATCCAAACCTTTTGCCATGGATCCTTTTGGTTTCGCTCTTTGTCGCAGATAACCCTTTAACATTCCCATAAATTGCTCGACCCAAAACATCCATCGAGTGTTGACAACACCTGCAATCTCTATTTCATCTACAAGATGGACTGATAAATGAACCTGAATATCAAAAAATGAAGTAGGAAGTTCTTTCTCCATCAAACATAGTAGCTCTTTGCATTCACGTTTTTTTTGTGGGATCGAGTTTTTTTCAATCTCTTTGGATCTAATCCACCTATACATATCATAAAAACAATTATAAAGAAGTTAATTAAAAAATAAAAGATATCCAATATTCATACATGTTAAATATAAAAGTATCATAATTACCTTATAAGTGATCCAAGACGATAGATCACATCTCGTACTCCTTTCATTGTACATCCATCGATAACCAAAGTTTCAAAACGTTATGCCAGTCATGGGTCTTTAACCCAAAGAAGCTCTTATCATCCATAGTAAACATGTTTTGAAAAGATGCTCCATATCCTGTAGGAGTCTTAATCAATTGAATTCTATTGTTGATAGTCTGTATCTCTTTTGTTGTAAGTACCCAAGGTGCAGTTGCATAAGTTGTTTCTTGTCGATGTCTATCAAAAACTGGCCATAACTTTGGTTTGGATTTTTTATCTTTCAAATCATTCCTTGATGCTATGGTATCTTTTATTCCAAGAAGATGTTTCCATAGTGAATAACCAATATTTTTTAATATATGCATAGGATCAAGAAGATGACATACTTTTAATTCTTTCCAATACTCCAAAGAATACCATATTGATATGTTCTCTACGAGTGCCAATTTTCCTTTACCTCTCTTCACGTACTCATTATCTGAATCATCATTGAAGATTTCTGATTATGAATCTATCAGAGGTCCATCTGTCCATTTTTTATACCAATCCATAGGCATCATAGGTTTTGGACTTTGACTTGTTTCAAGCTTTGCATTAAAATGTACCGCTTCTCTTTTAGATCTTAATGGATGATCATCAGGCAAGAATTGTCGATGTCGAAGATAAATATTTTTGTTGAGCTTCTTACTATAGATTGATCTCAACCAATCACCACAATATGGACAAGCTTTATAACCCTTAGTAGATATTAGTGCATCATGAAAATGATAAAAATATAATTAGATTAAATCATATTTATTTACATGCATATTGAATAAAAAAATTACATGAATACCTGAACAAACACCATATCCTGGAAAATCGTGAATAGTCCAAGCCACAATACCACGAACCTTAATATGTCTTTCATTGATGCTTTTCGATACATCAATGACATTAATACCTCTCCATAACTCTTGGAGATCGTCAATGAGAGGAGCAAGATATATATTCATATCTTTAACTTGTCTTTTGCCTCGGATTAAAAGTGAAAGCATTAAATGTTTCTTCTTAATGCTAAGATATGGCGGAAGATTGTAGTTTATGACTACCACTGGCCATGTTGACCATTTACTGGATTTCATGGAGAATGGATTAAACCCATCTAATGCAACTCCTAACTTTAGATTTTGTGGATTTTGTGCAAATTCAGGCCATGTAGAATCAATATGTTGAAAAGCAACACTATCATGAGGAATTCTGATTATTCCATCAGTACTTTTGTGATCATGTCCCCAAGTCGAAAGCTTTGAAACATATGTCTACTCATGGAGCCAATGGAAAATGTCTCAATACCTTTTTTGGGATTTTACCTTCTTCGCCCTTATATCAAGGAGATTGACATTTGGGACATGTCAAAGAGTCTGCATATTCACCTCTAAGTTTATCAAAAAATATATCTATTAAAAAAAGTAAATAAATAAATACACACACACACACATATATATATATATATGCATATAATTTTATATATGTGTATGCTTATGTGCATCTTTCAAAGTATTCGCGATAAATTTGATTGTTTTGGATGGTAGGATACGATTGTTTGTTTTGGAGGATATGAAGTATGTCCCTTCATTGAATGATTTGTCGATTATATCATATGTTCACTTTGAAAGTGTGAGAAACGGGTTTATAATTGCTATTCAAAGAATTTGGCACTATTTATAGGCCATACGATGGTAACCTGGATGAATCGCATGCACAAAGGTTACTCAAGATAGAGCAACCTGATTATAATGGACTAGTGCCAGCAGGATTCCTGGGGTATGCAGTAAACCTCTTGCATGTCAATGATGAGCATCTGAACTTTAGGATACAAAGTGGAAATCATGGTGGCTTGAGAGGATCACTTTTATACAGCTTGTTCAAAGACCTTCAGTGTTATGACAATCTTGTCTACTGTAGTTAGAGAGCACAATCTAGTGCTCCCCTAACATTTTGGCAAGAGTAGCTTCCATCCAAGCCCAGTCATCATGGAGAATGCTTATGAACAGATTGTAGCATCACTTCAAAGTCTCTAACAACAAGTCGAAGACCTAACTCATCGACAGACACAAATCAAGATGGGACACCCAGGGCATGTAGGTGCACTCCTCCAAGAATTACAAGAACAAATCAAGAGTCTTCACACAAATCAAGGGAGTATGCAAGTAAATCAACGACCCAGTACATCCTTCATGAGGGAACCTAAGATCTGCATGTCAGAAAAGTTCGATGGTGATCGCACAAAGTTCCGGGGATTCTTGCAACAAGTCAAATTGTACATCCGTATGCAGCCTGATAGATACCCTGATGATGCATCCAAGGTCGCTTTTATTGGAACCTTGCTCTACGGTCAAGCATTATCATGGTTCCCCCCAATCTTGTAGAAGGATATGACCGTACTTCATGACTATGAGGGGTTTCTTAGAGAGCTCATCGCCACATTTGGAGATGCAGACACGAGTCGAGTGGCAGAAATAAAAATTCAGAAGCTACGTCAAGGTAATCGCCCTCCCTCTACCTATGCATCAGAATTTAGGCAGTTGATATGTGACCTCACTTGGCACGAAGATTATTTCATAAGCCAATTTAGATTGGGCTTAAAGGATGATGTGAAGGACCTTCTACTCACGATGCCAGAGGTGAAGACATCGAATGAATACATCAACCAAGCCATTCAATGTGATTACCACCTTTTTGAATGGAAACAAGAAAAACAAGTAGAAGGAAGACCTCACCAATGGAAACCTTTCCAGCCTACTCCTAGAGATGAGTCTATGGCCGAACCTATGTAGATAGATGTAACTCGGTTCCAGCCTCTAACACCACAAGAGAAACAAAGAAGCAGGGATAACAAGTTATGTCTAAATTGTGGAAACCCTGGCCACATTGCAGTTAATTGTCCCAACAAGAGTACGACCTCCAAAGTCGAAGCCACCCTTGTAGAGCAAGGAAACGAGGAAGTCAAGTTGTAAAAGAGACCATACAGTCGGACCATGATATAAGTAAGGGTCTCATAATTCCATCCACACCCGTAGAAACATGTCTTGCCCCTGTCAAGTTAATCATGTCTAAGAAGACCCTTTCCCTTATAGCTCTGGTAGATTCAGGAGCGTCCTCATGTTTCATTGATGAAGGACTCATTAAGAAACATGGAATTCAAGTACTTCAGAAGAATAGACCAGTAGTAGCTGAAGTAGTAGATGGACGGCCTCTAGCATCGGGGAATATAACCATGGAAACCATACCACTAAGAGTACACCTTGGTGACCATGATTCACACCTATGTTTCAATGTAATATCCAATCGAGTAAATATGGTTATCGTCGGAATGTTGTGGTTAAAGAAACATAATCCAGAAATTAATTGGGAGAATAATAAAATCACCCCTCGAGATATCCAGAAAAACCCAACATATATCGAAGCCAAAACCTTCATGCATGCAATAAGGAATGAACCGACATATACGATCTATTCCATACCAGCTCAAGAATCTAAGAAAGATGATCCAGTGCAGCTACCCAATCAGTACAAAGTCTTTGAAGATGTTTTTGAAAAGAAGAATGCAGACATCCTTCCAGAGCATAGACCCTATGATTGTGCCATAGAACTTCAAGAGGGAGCACAACAGCCCTTTGGACCAATCTACATACTATCCTCAGAGGAACTTACAGAACTACACAAGAACATTGATGAGAATCTAGCGAAGGGGTTTATCAAACACTCAAAGTCTCTAGCAGGAGCTCCTATTTTATTTGTAAAGAAGAAGGATGGGACTCTCCGGATGTGTGTAGACTATCGTGGATTGAATAAAGTCACTATAAAGAATAGATACCCTCTACCACTCATATCCGAGCTCTTGGAATGCCTTGGAAAAGCAAAATTCTTCACGAAGATTGACCTTCGAGGAGCTTACAACCTTTTCAGGATCAGAGAAGGAAACGAATGGAAGACAACATTTCGGACAAGGTATGGCCATTTTGAATATGTGGTTATGCCATTTGGTCTCACAAATGCTCCAGCTGTCTTCCAACATATGATGAATGATATATTTCGATAATATTTAGATGAATTTGTTGTAATATACCTTGACGATATCTTGATATTTTCCAAAAATCTAGAGGATCATGAATGTCATGTAAAGATAGTCCTAGAGAAACTAAGAGAAAAAGGATTATATGCAAAATTGGAGAAGTGCTCTTTCCATAACACAGAAGTGGAATTCTTAGGGTACATTGTATCAAATAAAGGAATTTTTATGGATCCTAAGAAGATTGAAACAATCCTTGATTGGCAACCACCTTCATGTGTTCGAGATGTACAATGTTCTTTGATGTTTGCCAATTTCTATAGGATATTCATCAAAGATTACTCCAAGATAGTGACACCTCTTACCAAGCTTACAGGGAACTCCAAATTCTCATGGACCGAAGAAGCAGAAAAGACCTTTCAGACCTTGAAATCAGCATTTACTACCACTCCAATTCTAGTTCATCCTGATTCCAGTAAGCCCTTCTTCCTTGAGACAGATGCATCATAATTTGCTCTAGGGGTGATTCTCTCCCAATATGGAGATGATTGACGCCTACATCCAGTTGCATATCATTCAAGGAAGTTTTCCCCTCCATAAATTAATTATGAAATTCATGATAAAGAACTTCTTGCCATAGTAGACGCGTTTGATACATGGCATCACCATCTAGAAGGAGCAGCTCATAAGGTCACTGTGTATTCAGATCACAAGAACCTAGAATATTTTATGATCACCTAGATTCTCAATAGAAGGCAATCTCGATGGAGTAACTTTTTATCCAGATTCGACTTTGGCATCACATATCGTCTAGGGATCTCCCAAAACTTCTTCAACTTTTCAGCTCCAAGTGCTTTGGTGAAAATATCAGCAACGTGCTCATCTATTCTCACATAAACAAGATCAATATCACCTACTAATACCTTTTCTATAATGAAGTGATAATGTACCTCAATATGCTTTGTTCTAGCATGGAAAATAGGATTCCGAGCTAACTGTATACTGCTAAGATTATCGCAATAAATAGTGATAGGCTTTCCCACTTCCACACCTAAATCTGTAAGTAGCATTTCTAGCCATGATGCCTCACATGCTGCCATTGCAGCACCTCTATACTCAACAAAGCAACAGTGGGTTGCTTCTTGCTGCTCCATGTAACAGTTGCACTCCCAAGTGAGAACAAAAAACCACTAGTAGATCTTCTATCTGGAATGCTACCAGCCCAATCTGCATTAGTGTATCCATATACAAATCTACACCATCCTCATAAAACAATGCATAATCCAAAGTAGCACTTACATAATGTAGAGTGCACCTCAGAGCATCCAAATGTGGCTTCCTGAGAACCTGTATAAACTGACTTTCAAGTCCAACAGTATAACTTAAACCAGGCCTTATAATTGTGAGATATATAAGACTTCCCATAATTTTCCTGTACATAGTAGCATTTTCCAATGCTTCATTGATGTAGTATCCAACTTCAAATTCTGATCTAATGGCATAGAAATCGGTTTACAATCAGCCATACCATACTTTTGCAACATATTCAAGGCATATTGCATTTGCAACATCCATATACCTGTTTCTCTATGTATAAGCTCAATGCCCAAGAAATAGCACAGCACACCAAGATCTTTCATGTCAAATGCCTGCATAAGAAGTTGCTTTACCTCTTTGATGCTTCCGTCATTATCACCAACCTACAATCAGGTCATCAATATAAATAGCGACAATAGTGATGCCATCATCAGCCTTCCTTGCATATAGTGAGTGATTTGCATCACACATAGAAAACCCAATGCTGGTTAAGTAATCAACAATCCTTGCATGCCATGCACGAGGGGCTTGCTTCAGCCCATACAATGCCTTTTGCAACCTGCAAATGTATTCCTGATGCTTTGAATCTTCATATCCTTGTGTCTGGTCCATATATATTTCTTCCTGTAACTCACCATGTAGGAAAGCATTCTTCACATCGATCTGATGCAAAAACCATCCTTTTGATGTAGCTAATGCAAGAAGTGTTCTTACAGTAGACATTTTAGCTACAAGGCTGAATGTTTCCTCATAATCAATGCCATATGTCTGTGCATATCGTTTAGCTACCAATCATGCTTTATATCTGTTTATGCTACCATCAGCATTATGCTTTACCTTTTAAACCCATTTGCAGCCTATGGGTTTCTTTCCTTGCAACAATGAAACCAGCTTCGATGTATCATTTCCATAAAGTGCATCCATCTCCTCATCCATAGCTTTTTCCCAATCTGCAAATCCAATTGCATCTTCAATGCAAGAAGGTTCAGCATCTTGTATTACCTTTGTTTTATAGGCACAATGACGAGCCATATACATGGCATACATCAATCGTTGCACTGAATTTCGCATCCTCCTAGATCTTCTTGGTCTTGGGTCACTTCTCCTTGTATCATCTACATGTGCCCTTCTTAATCCTCGAGTCTTCACAGAGGGCAATCCAAGTTCCTCATCAAGACTCTTTTCTGAACTGCTTGAATCTCCATCAATGCCTTCAAAATTTGCACATGTTTTATGACCTACCAAAAGCTTTTCTTTACCTTTCTTGGATGTGTTTGATGAATTTGCTGGACTAAAATTTTCATGCAATCCTCCACTCCATGGATTTGAGTTGCAACTATTGCTTGGTGATGTATCCTGTCCACTCAAAACTTGAGATTCTGCACTTCATTTTTCAGCATTTTCTTTGTCATTTAGTTCAAGATTAATCCTTCTTTGGCATCTGCATAGAAGCTTGACATTTCATCAAATACCACATCTTTGCTCACCTTTACCTATCATGTGAGTATGTTATAACATTTATATCCCTTTTGCTCAAGGGAGTATCCAATGAAAACACACTTTTCTGCTTTTAGTTCAAGCTTCATCCTCAATGCATCTGGGACATGTACATATGCAATACAGCCAAAAACTTTCAGATGTGATAAGTTTGGCTTTTCACTTGTAAACTTCTCTTCAGGTCTAACTTGATGTACAACAGCAATCGGAGTTGTGTTCATGATGTATACATCAATATCCACAGCACAGCTTCTGCCCAATAACAATGAGGCATATTCTTCTCAAACATCAAGGCTCTTGTTATTTCTGCAATATGTCTATTTTTGCGTTTAGCAATGCCATTCTGTTGTGGTGTGTACCTACATGAAATCATGGAATTCAGCATCAATTCTACTTTTCCACCATAGCTTTGAAATTCTGGAAGTGAGTGAACATCTTGCTCTTCTCTTTCATGAAATATACCCATACTTTGCATGTATGGTCATCAATCAAAGTAACATAAAACCTGCAACCGCCCATAGATGTGGTCTTTGCTCGACCCCAAACATCTGTATGTACTCCTTCTAGTACATTCTCACTAACATGCTTCTCATGTGGAAATGATGCTCTTGAATGTTTACCAAATTGACATGTTGCACATAGCTTTTGCATTTCTGCAACTTTGTAGTCCATGGACAATCTCCTTTGAATGCATCAATTTCAATCTTTGCAAGTTTGCATGTCCAATCCATTTGTGCCGCATCTCTATATCTCCAATAACTCCTACACCTTTTGTAAACATGGCTACATTCATTTTAGGAATCTTCACATTTCAGGTGAACATCCTACCCACTTTGTTTCCTTTGGCAACCAATAGTTCATCCTGCTTGTACTCTTCTACATAAAATCCATCATCATTGAACTTGACTTGTAATCCCTAGTCAACCATTGTCCAACAGAAACCAGATTCTTTGTTATATTTGGAACATGCAGCACATCAGCAAGATGTTTTACCTTTCCATCCTCCATCGATAGTGCTATGTTTCCTGTATGCTCAATAGGATGTGATGTGTCATCACCTGTTTCGACATATCCAAGAACTGGCAACTTTTGCAAACTACTAAACCATTCCTCATGACTCATCATGTGATTTAAAGCACCTGAATCAACATATTAGACATTATCATTTGATTTTGAAACACCATGAGACATCATACTCATCATGTGATGTTGAATCATGAACAGCTTCATAGAAACATCTGCACTTGTGGATGCATAATTATTCTGTTGCCTTCTGTTATTTTGATTCTTCAATGTGTAATCACATTCAAAGTGTCTAGGTTTACCACAATTCCAACATCCTTTATTGTCATTACGTGAATCATTTCTTTGGAAATTTCTATGGCCTCTTTGGCTCCCCCTGCCTCGAAACTATCCTCTTCCTCCTACATGATTCTATTGTCAAATTTGGTCTTGGTTACTATTTCCTCTTCCACTTCCAAAACCTCTACCTCTACCTCTTCCTCTACAAGAGTAGAATACCTGCTCAGAACTAGATTTTCCTTGAGAGTTTGAATCCTCACCAAGATTATTTTCTTCAATAATCAACATAGATACCAGATCAGCAAAATTCAGAATATTTTCCCTCGTTTATATAGAAGTTCTGAACTACTTATATGTAGCTCCTAAACCACGAAGACACACTTCTACCTTATGATTATCATCTACATTCATCCCAATAGATGCAAGTGACTCACATATGCTTTCGATTTTCAAGGTGTAGTCACTTACCGACATGCCCTTCTTCTCCAATGTATGCAGCTCGTTCTTGAGTTGCAATTTTTGTGCCTTTGTATTGGTCTCATATAATGTGAACAAACTTTTCCAAGCCTCTTTTGGAGTCTTGTCATCATGTATGTGCCCAGTCATGCTATCCATTATGCTAACAGATAGCCAGTACATTACCTTTCATGCTCCTTGATTCCATTCCTCATATGCTCTTACCTGATCTGCAGTCTGATTCCTTTCTGGTAACTACGGAGCATTTTCATTCTCTCCTTCGATGTACCTCTAGTAGCCTTTTCCCATCAGGAAATTCGTCAGTCTAAATCTCCAAGCATGGAAGTTGTTCTTGTCCAGCTTATCACTCATAAGGTGACTCATTCCATTTACGTTTTCCATTTCTACAACAATTCACAACACTGCAAAACACTACAAGCAACACTTCTGTTTGAACATTGTCGCACTATGACGTGATAGTTTGATCTTAGAAAAACACAGTTTTTGTGTATCAACAGTACACGGAATCGCTTGAAATTTTGGATATGGAATGTATGAGTGGTGTAGAACACAATCCACATTAGAGTTTCTGAAACTGACCTAGATTTTTTGTGAGCCCCACCTTGTGGGCTCAAAAATATTTTGAGGTCTTCTACCTTCAAGTAGATTTTCATAGCAAATAGAGGTCGTTTGTGAATCGTGTTTTCTCCACACCTTCCTGCGTACTCTTCACCATCACCTTCTCCACGAGCTCTCTACAGCCACACTGGCTCTGATACCATGTCACGAGGAAGGAGATAAGGAAGAGAGCTCACACACACACACTCTCACTCTCAAGGAGAAGCACACACACAGATTGAGGCAAGGAAGAATAATCTTCTTCTTCTTCTATTACATAAAAATGAATGTACAAGAATGACCTAAAAACAAGAATACAACAAGTGCAATATATAAAGATCAGTACATAAGGAAAAACCTAATGTCAACAAATGAGTGAGCTGGCGAGGAACAAATGTGCCATCACTCTCGGTAGATAAATCCAATAAAACTCAATGAAGTATTTCTAACATATACCGGGGTGACCACTATACATGTCAAAGAAACGAAAAATTAGTATGTGTCATCCTGGATCGACACATGTTGAGCCTTGATACCTCAATAGGTGAGCCTAGTATACTATTCTTTGTCATTTGTTCCACATGCACTTGAATCCATAGAGAGATGAGATTCACAAGCTAGATTATCAACATTCACGTATTATAAACATTTTTGCATGAGGACAATTAAAAGGATTCAATGGAGGACATATAATTACTCAAACCCTTTATGCTATGGAAATCCATTCCCTTATCGGATTCATATGATATATATGTTTTGCATTCTTATTTACAGTTAGATACCATATCTATTTCCTTGTGTATCTAATGTAACTCTTGCATATGTTTGTCTATTTATCTATCTGCAATATGTTTCTAAAACTAAAATCAACTAACAACATTACTTATGAATAGGCATCTATCTCCTAACAATTTAGCTCACTATCTCTTAGTCCATGCATTTAGCTATCTACCTGTCCGATATGCCAATTAATATTTATATTACTTGATCAACCATTTTAATAGTTTCCATCTGATCATGTAACACAAGTTACAAGTTCAAAGGAGAACTAGAGATTACAAAATATGTTGGTCATGGATATCCATCCCAAAATTTTGATGGATGCTTTCAAAATTCTTACAATATCAAAATTTTCATCCTACAGAATAGCAAGGAGAGCAAGGACTTATAGCCACTTGAGCATGGGAGTCCCTAGATATTTTGAAAGTAATTTTATGGAGGTGGCATTTAAGGAAGATCCACATTCCAAACTGGGAAAGTGGCATGCCAAAAAAAACCCACAAATATTGGTTCATATTCAATAAGGCATAGCATATAATCTTTACATTCTAGTACATAGTAGAGACAAGACTATCTTTACAAGCTGGTTACACATACTATTATAATTCAATTGATTCCAGTATAGTTACATAAAAATGAGTACTTAGTTACATTTGTTTGGGAAATATTGGTTACTCTTAGCTCAATTTGGTTGCACCTAGTTCCATCAAGTTACATCTTCTTTAGGGAAGAAAAATGTCTATAAATAAAGAAGGTGGTGTTAATCTCAATTTGCATTGAGTAGAGAACCAAGAAAGAGCACACAAAGCACAGAGATCAAGAGCAAGAAACTAGCTAGAAAATAT
Organism: Ceratopteris richardii; assembly: GCA_020310875.1. Taxonomy (NCBI): domain Eukaryota; kingdom Viridiplantae; phylum Streptophyta; class Polypodiopsida; order Polypodiales; family Pteridaceae; genus Ceratopteris; species Ceratopteris richardii. The sequence goes on along the minus strand of CM035414.1, from coordinate 186,090,371 downwards.
AGGTTTGAAAGCAATGGAGAAGAAAATAGCAAGCAAGAAAATCCACAGATAATACTATTTGTCCTCCAAAACAAAGACTCCAATTTAAATTCAAGAAATTAACAGTTATTTTTTAACTTCATAAATCCTTAGCAAGAATTTATGTTGTTTTTATATGTCTTTTGAATACCCAAAAAAAACAAAAGTCGATGCCAATCATTGATTTCCGGATGAATTCAATGTCTGGCATCGAATTTATGTGGTAAGACAATGTCTGGCATCGATTCCTATAATAAATTTGATGTCAGCCATCAACTTTATCCAGAAGGCAATGCAGAGCATCGCGTTCCTACATAAATTCAATGCCAAGCATTGACTTTATGCTAGCGAGCAATTCCAAGCATCACCCTTGATGTCAAGCATCATGTTTCTACATAAATCTGATGTCACGCATCATGTTGCCACATAAATCTGATGCCACTTTATTCTAGGTGTCGATGCCATGCATCATATTGACACATAAATTCGATTCCATGCATCAACTTGGCACATAAAGTCAATGCTTGGCATCAGCCTTAGAGGCATAATTGTTCATACCAAGCTTATAGCTTGAACCTTACACTCTATGTTGTGTAGGAAATCTAAAAAGATAAATGACAAGTCGGCCTGAAAGTTCAAAGTAAAACTAACCACAAGGGAGGGTTAAAAAGAGGTAGTTATTGCATGGGAAGAAAGGTCAAAGAGGATTGCAAGTATGGACTCCTCGAAAACAAAGCAATCAATCCAAGTGCCCATCATTCGCTGGCCAGAGTATTGTGAAACCAAGTTATGCTGGCTTGAGAAAGGACACTCGCCTCAAAGATACGAGGGAACCTTAATGGTGCTTGCAGTAGTTTGAAGAGAATAATATATTGCGTCTAGTCTTTGCAGGTCCTCTGGTAGGGGTAAGAATCACCACCATTGAGGAGTTTCAATATGGGCTTGCCTATAGATTGGATAACAAGAATGAGGATTTTGATAATCTGCTTTTTCTTGTTGAGACAACAAAAGGACTTAGAAGTACCATTTGTAGTATGGATATGTTTTATCCAAACTGCTATGCTACAGTGAAGCTTGCAAAAATTTGTAAGCAATCCATGAATCTAATTGTTGATCTTATGACCTAGATTGAAGGAAATATCTTGCCAGATTAGAAGCAGAAACAACACCCATTAAATCAAAAGGAAAGCAATTTATATAGAAGAATCCGTAGAAGAAATGAGCTAAGAATGTAGATATAGATGAATGAACACAAAGTTTTGATTCAAATGATGAGATCATTGCACCTCAGGGAGAACCTTGAAGTGATTCAATGGCGATGCACCACAGTGCGCTCTCCTTCTCGAGAGCTCCATGATGATATGCTCGGAGTAGAAAACCGAACACCTGAGACCGCACACAGTACTCCGCACAGAGGCTATAGAATACGCACAAAACACAGTACACAGGAAGCACGAAGACATACCTCTTAGGTCTTACAAATGCGGTCGAACCTTCAGTCTGTGACTGACCAGGCCACTATATGTTTTATTAAAGAACATATACAAAGAAGTGCCCGGTGGCCATTTAGCCTTTCACATGGACACTAACGGTAACAATCTCCCACTAAAGGCCAATATGGCCAGAGTAACTATGGGAGAAAAAATAAAGGATGATAAAGAATACCTGAGTGTAAGTATACAAACTATACCTACCACCTGATGGGCATGTTACACAGTATACAAGTGACTGCGTAAGATCAAGAATCAAGTAACCCCCATCAAGTGACAATAGTGTCGAAAGCTATCCTGTGGTAGAGCTTTAGTCAAAGCATCTGCAGCATTATCTCGAGTGTGAACCTTCTCAAGAATAATGCTCTCAGTGGCTAAGCAACCTCTAATGAAGTGATACCTCACCTCAATGTGCTTGGTCTTTGCATGATAGACCGGATTCTTAGCCAAAGCAATGGCACTCTGACTATCACTGAGCAAGTGAGGTACATGCTGAGGTAAACCCATATCACAAGCAAGACGAGAAAGCCACAATGCTTCCTTACATGCCTCACTTGCTGCAACATACTCTACTTCTGTGGTGGAAACAGATCTACATTCTTGAAGACAAGATCTCCAAGAGATAGCACCTCCAGCAAAATGAAAAATGTACCCTGATGTAGACTTACGATTGTCTACACAACCAGCATCTAAGTCCTCCATTGCAACGAATCCAAGCAACATGCGCAAAGTAGTCATCTTGACCACTGGAGAGAAGATTTCCTCAAAATCAAAACCATGTTGTTGCTTAAAACCCTTTGCAACAAGTCGTGCTTTATATTTTGGAGAAGCACAATCTGATGTGAATTTCAGCTTATATACCCATTTACATGGTAAAGCTTTCCTGCCCTTTGGCAAAGGTACTAAGTCCCAAGTACCATTCTTGTGAATAGAATCCAACTCACTCTTCATGGTACGCTCCCACTTGACATGATCCTCTCTCTACATAGCCTCTTTGTAGCAAGAAGGCTCACCAGCATCTGTTAGCATAACAAAATCTAAACCTAGAAACATATCTATCAGGTGGATATGAGACACGTGCAGAATGTCTCTATGGTTGCTGAACAGGAACATGTGCAGACTGATCTGAATGGACATTCTCTTGAACATCCCTATGTGCAGCATTTTTATGCATGCTAACTGGAGGACTAGTATCCTCAAACACCACTCTTCTCACTTCAACCTCCTTAATGGGTTGTTTATGCATCTTAGACTCATTAAAAATCACATCACTACTTCTGCTCACTGACCTTCTGATCACTGACCATGTTTCAGGATCCCATAAGCGATATCCAAATTGTCCTTCCCGACCATATCCAAGAAAAATGCATTTCTTTGACTTATGGTCCAACTTTTGTCTAAGATTCTTGGGTATATGAACATATGCTTCACACCCAAAAACTCGAAGATGATCATAATGTGGTGGTTTCCCTGTCCATAACTCTTGTGCCACTTTCAGACCTTTGGCAGTACTAGGTGAAAGGTTAATCACATGAACTGTAGTCAATATTGCTTCTGCCCAAAAACCTTGTGAGAGGTTTGCATGATGCAACATAGAGACTACTCTATCTTGAATAGTTCTATTCATCCTCTCAGCTACACCATTCTGTACTCGGGTATAAGGAGTTGTAAACTCTCTACGAATCCCTCTAGACTGACAGAAAAGGTTGAATTCATGTGAGGTATACTCACCCCCATTATCTGAACGTAAAGCAAGCCATTTTCTGAAAGTAGGGAATACATCATCCTTTGATTTGATAGGATATACCCAGACTTTTCTAGTAGCATCATCTATGAAAGTGACAAAGTAAAGAGAACCACCGACCTAGTGGGCATAGGACCACACACAACTGTATGAACGAGATCTAAAGGCTGAATTGAAGAGTCAATGTGCGTTCTATGCACATTTCTAGTTTGCTTTCCATATTGACGATGCTCACAAAATGAAAAATCTGAGAAAGTCAACACAGGTAAGCAGCCAGAATGAGAAAGATTTTCCATTCCACTACGAGATATATGGCCCAAACAACCATGCCAAATACAAGCCATAGGCTGTTCAGTAACAGCTAACAAGTGTTCTTTCTGTGATACAAATAAAGGATAAAGTGAGTCAATTTTGCTTCCTTTTGCAATAACCATATTTCCCTTTGATATACGAAAGGACAGATAGAAGAGCACCTTGTAACCAAGGTCATCAAGTTGACCAACTCACATCAAACTGTGTGATAACTGAGGTACATGGCGTACATTATGCATAGTAAATTTTGAACCATCAATGAACTGCACAACCACATCTCCAATCCCCACAACATCACACTGATGAGATTCACCAAGTCTCATAGTACCAAGAGACCTTGCTGCATAATTAGAGAACCATTCCCTATGTGGTGTCGCATGGAAAGAAGCATCAGAATCTAGCAGCCAGGTGTGGGAAAGAGAATCAGCCATAAGTGCCGCAGATGGCACAGTACTATCAAGTGTCAACACATCAGCATCATCAAAAATAGCATTAATTTCTTCAATCTTCACAGTCGAAGTAGATGGTGCAGGTAACTGTTTAACATGCCCATCAACATTTTGTCCTTTACCTTTAGCATTCTTTAATGCATAATAGTCTTTCTTCACGTGTCCTTTCTTATGACAATAATGGCATTCGATATCCCTCTTCTTTGATTTACTTCTACTCTTATTCCGTTGACCATTCTTTTCCTTGTTCTTGCTCCTGCCACGTTGTTGATTCTTTCCTTGGTAAGAATCACGAACATTATATGCATCTCCACTCTGAGTGCCAACCATAGATTTTCTACGAATCTCCTCACTCAAGAGTGCTCCACATATGTCATCATAGACGAGTTTACCACCAGGTGCACTGTTGCTAATAGCTGTGCAAAACGTATCCCATGATGATGGTAGGGTGCATAACAGCAATACTACTTTCATTTCATTATCCATATCCATTTTCTGAGCCTGTAACTGGGAGAATATAGCATCAAACTCATTTAGATGAGCAGCAACACTATTTGTGTCCTTCATACGAAGGTCATATAATTTACTCATCAGATACACTTTATTTGATGCCGTCTCTTTTTCATATGTATTGCATAACTTCTTCCAAAGCTCCTCTACACTGTCACAGTCTAATACTGTAAAGTACACATTATCTGCCAGGTGCAAGTGAATGGTAGACCTGGCCATTTCATCTAACTCATCCCAATCATCTTCATCCATGTCAGCAGGCTTCTTTGAAATCCCATTTACTGGCTTCCATTGCCTCCTTTGAATCAGCACATCTTTAATCTCATTCTTCCATAGAGCAAAGTTTGTGCCATCAAATTTTCGGATCTCAAAATGGTCTTTGCCCTGCAAGTTATAGCTCCTCCTCGGAACACTAGCACTAGACCCTGATCCACCGGATGTGCCTAAGACCTCTGATGCCATGATCGTAGAGAACTCAATAGAATGATAATGGAGCTAGAAGAGTCCAAACACCAACAAATAAGTGTATCAAGGAGTAAATCGACCACTGTATAGTTGACTAAACTAGAAATCTGGAAATTTTGCCAGAGTATCCTCTACAAAATTAGCATATGACCAGTGTCAAAGTATCATAAAACTGCAAGTACTGACATGTCTACCTGCATAGTGAATCACTGACTCCACTGCATATAATCAGTTACCCAATAGAGGCCAACTAGGCTTATCGAGCACCTATGAACAACTATCATACATCTCCTATGGCGAGGCTGGGTAAGTCTTCCACGTGCATCACCGAAGAGACCGCGACATCTGGGTGTCTCCCAGTTAAGAAAACCTCACCACGACCCTCTTTATCAAACGTAAAAGGCTTTATGCAAAGAACGTAACCGCTATATCAATGACCACATGGACGTACATAAGCGGTATCCACATAAGCGTACATGATGTGTATGTGCTCAATATATGCAGTAAAATGACACTAAAAGGTTGAATACACAGCCCAATAACTAGCCAATAACACCTGCAAGTGTCTATCAACTCTGATGTTTTTAAGCTTTAAAAACCTGCATAAATTTGCAGCGACTGCTCCCACCAAAACTGAAAACCCCTCGAGAAACCTGTAGTTTTACGAGTGTGGCTGAAAATACAGCCCCAAAGGTTGATATTTATTGTCTAAGAAGTACAAGGAACACTCTTCTTGATGTTCTTGGACCTGTGCGAAAGTACTCCGAAATGGCTCCAAAAACACCCCAAAATTGCTTCAAAAATAGGCTTTGAAAGCAAAAATGAAGCTTTGAGGGACCAAAACTTGTTCAAGGTAATGTCAACCTTAGTCTTTCCCCTTCTTCAAACACCACAAGAGTGTAGCTTAGTGGCAAGAGATTGCCACAGTTAAGCGAGCTCTGGGGGGAACAGTACTGGGATGGGTGACCTCCTAGGAAGTACCGGGAACCTCTATATTCCTTGATCGTTGAGGTCCTCCCTCGCGCACAGGCAACGGTGCCAATGGTGACTTCCGTGACTCGGATGACAAGGTATGCCGAGGTCTATGCCTTGGTTGCCGCAGCCTTGGGGGGGGGGTCGCTTCGCTCACACAAAAGGAACAAAGCTTTTGCCTCGAACTCCTCTGATACCAGTGAAGTGATTCAATGGCGATGCACCACAGTGCGCTCTCCTTCTCGAGAGCTCCACGACGATATGCTCAGAGTAGAAAACCGAACACCTGAGACCGCACACAGTACTCCGCACAGAGGCTGTAGAATACACAGAAAACACAGTACACAGGAAGCACGAAGACAAACCTCTTAGGTCTTACAAATGCGGTCGAACCTACAGTCTGTGACTGACGAGGCCACTATATGTTTTATTAAAGAACATATATAAAGAAGTGTCCGGTGCCCATTTGGCCTTTCACATGGACACTAACGGTAATAAACCTACATTATGCATATTGGTGATATATCATAATAGAATGAGGGAGGAGATAATGAGAAATAAGCTTGCAAGGAAAGGGCGACTTTTCCATCTGCAAATCAACATTATTAAAACGCTACCTATTGAACCAACAATCGATAGGAGACCTCTCCAGATTAGAGAACCCCACAACCTTCATGTTCAAAATATAAAGAAGAAAATGAAGATAAATCCTCATGCAACTATAGTTCCCTTTCTAGATATGGTCAATCCAGAGGAGTGTAAAACAATAGAAGCACGAAGATAGCTCATTAACGAGCATCCAACAACGTTTCTCTTCAAGTATGGAGAGTGTAAGCTATATGTTGGTATGACAACAAAGGAAGCCAAGATTCTCACTTGGGATCACAATAATGATAATGACTATAGGTAGAAGATGTCGTCTATTGAGTGAATAAGATTTTTTGATTTATGAATTTGTTGATGCTCTTAGTGAGCATGGGCAAAGATTACATCCAAACCTCAAAAGCTATTGCTTGAAGGAGGTCGAAATAGTTATTGATGAAAACCTGAAATTCGATATGCTTAGAAATTTTGGCCCATGGTTCCAGCTAGCATTTAGGACAGGAGAAATCTGGGAGGTTCCGGATAAAATCTTTACTATGTGGAAGAACAAAGAGGTAAAGAGGTGGAAACAAACAAAATCAAGGACTAACCCCTAAGTGGATGTGAAGAGAGAGCCCAAGAGGGGTGACTTCTCCATTGAGGAGGTTGCAGAAGATATGAAGCTTACACCCTGGGGGGCCTTATAGGGTATCATGGATGAGATTTTGTTTGTGTATATTCTCTCAAGGGTTATTTCAAAGGAATTGAGCCTAGAAGAAATGGTCCTTGAATTAAGCAAGTAGGTATCCTCACCTTCAAAGCTTAATCAATTTATTTTGAGCTTTGATTACCTAAAATTTGCCATTATTACAATCATAAAGTGTTTATGAAGATTCATGAATTCATGATGAGGGGACTTGGATGCTTCTCCTAGGGGGGTCCAAGAAGACTACTCAATTGTAAGAATAAGCATGTGGAGATCAAACAAGATCCAAAACTATTAAACAAGCATCAAGGATCCACTAGACCACATGTGTGTGATAGCCCTGGTTTTCTATATGGCCCATCTTGGTGCTTGGGGTGGTATACCTTGCGGCACCTAATTGTGCACAACTATTAGGGGTAGTCAAACTATTCCTCATGCCAAGCTCTCATTGTTGTCCCTTGTAAAGTGATTTGTAAGCATAATATAAAATGTGTTCTTTGGCAATCACCTTGGCATCTCATGTCTAGTTTCATGCATAATTGGGTTGAACAGCTCAAGTGGTATGAAGGCAACAACCCTAGGGGAAGCCTTTGGATGGTTGGACTCTCGCGCCAGTGCTCGTAGTGCCATCTATATCTCGAACCCATCCGTGGGAAGTTCCTTGATGTCGCATGAGTTCCTTCATCCTCCCTCTCACCCTATCAAGCAAGAGGCCCCCCTCAAGGGCCCACCCCCTCCTCAAGGGTCCCCCCTCCCCCATCAAGGGTCTCCCCGCACCCCCTCAAGGCTCCTCCCCCCCCCTCTCAAGTCTCTCTCCCACTCTCCCCCCTCTCACAAAGATTGTTGGTGTAAATCACAAGCCTACACATTTGGCTTGTTAGATGCATTCAAGTTCATACACATATGGAGAAGCATAGGAACCATTGCTAGTGGTTAATTACCATTTTATCTTCTTATAAAAGTCAAATTGACTTGGAATCTTTTGTAATCACCTACCAAAAGGATTTATGGAAGACGTTAGCTCTTTGATTGAAGGAATATCTCCTAGGATATAGGAGCTTGATCATAGGGAGCCAAAATTTTGAATTTGAATTCAAATTTTTAATCATTCCTTATAAAAATGGTGATCGAAAAGTCGCGTGTAGAGATCATCACTCCTGAGCTTCTCATTACTGATTCTAAGTGTGTGTGAGGCCTACACTCTAGCCCAAAACTATCTAAACCATTGGGCAATGACATTCATGCCAATGGGTTTGTATACAAGTGTTCATTAATACATACATTCACATTGTTCATTTATGAGTTCTCTGTTATACTCCTTGAAAGTCTGTCAACTTGTGAAGTGCATATCTCGGTCAAATCTTCACCAAAATCAATGATCTAAAGCTTGTTGGATTCAGCTTGAAGTTATCTACATGCTATCAGAATTTGAGGAAATTGTATTCAGCCATTTCAGAGAAATTCGAGTCGAGGTGATCACTGGTCAATGTTTGCTACAATCCTTGAAAATCGGGAGTATAGCTTCATTTGCTAAATTGATTTCTCTTAGCATAGTTTATCTTTTTACATCATTCCACTTGTAATAGTTATCTTGCTAAGCTAATTAAATACCCCTAAAAGGAATTTTTCCAATTCCTACTATGTTGGTCATACTCAGTAAAAGATCCACTAGGTGTTAAGACATAAATAGAAGTTTTTCTTCAGATTTTCAGTTTCAAAGTTATCTGTTTTGTCTCAATCATTACACACATCACTTCCAAAGTACATAGGCCATTTTATGGTGTCATTGGAAAGCTAAGGAGGTACACGTATCAAGTCTGAAGCATTAGGGGGCTGGTACAAAGCGGTTTGTCAATACCTACTCAATCTCTTGAATCATCCATCCATCTTTCCAACAGTGGTATCACAGCACACTAAGGTAAAATGGGAGATGGTTTTCCTTCATTTATTGATAAATTGGACAGGAACAACTATCAAGCATGGTCTTTGAGTATGAAGACCTACTTACAAGGAAGGAGTCTCTATGGATACATCTCAGGAGATGAGGAATTGCCCTCATTCAAAACAAGAGGATTACCAACAAAGTAAGAACATGAAAAGCTCAACACATGGTGTGCTAAGGATGCATTGGCAAGGTCTTATTTACTCAACTCCATCTCTGATTTTCTTTTGCCACATATTAGAAATTGTAAGACATCCCAAGAATCTTGGGAAGCCTTGTCATCAAATTTTTCTTCCAACAGAAAGGCTAGAAAAAATCAGTTGTGGATTGAATTTACGACATTAAGGAAGCAACCTAAGCAAGTTGTTTCAGAGTTTGTGACCAAGATTAAAGATGTAGCAGATCAGTTAGCAAGCATAGGAGAAGAGATTGAAGAAGAGCAGATTGTAAGACAAGTGATCAATGGGATCAAGGCTGATGACAAATGGGAAAGCTTCACCACTGCCATGGACCTTTACATGGACATGCAAATTCCAGATCTTACAACTCTCATGGGACAATTGTTCACTCATGAAGCAAAGCTCAACAAGAATGGAGACACATCCAAAGGTAACAACTCTTTTGCCCTATACACTGATAAGAAGTCTAAAGATAAAAGCAAGAGCAAGAAGGTGGAAGATGAAGGCTCTACCTCCCAAGCCAACTATGCAGGGAGAGGTAGATCATCAAGAGGAAGGGGCAGAGGAGGTAATCAAGGTAGGGGGAGATCCTATAACTCCTCACCATGCAACATTTGTGGATTATCAAATCATACTATAGATGAGTGTTTCAAGAATTATAAGAATCAGAGAGGAAGAGGATACCAAAGAGGTGGATACTCACAGTCAAGAGGTAGATTCAACCATCACCAAGGCTACAACAACAATTACAACAACAACTACAATGGAAGTTACCAAGGAGGATTCAAATCCAGAGAGGACTACAACAACTACACAGAGGAGCAGGATGACTCTCTTTTGATCATGAACATGACTTCAAAACCAGGTATAAATGATGACCACCTATTCTACATTGACTCAGGATGCTCAAATCATGTGGCTGGCAATGTAGCACTACTCTCTGATCTTGATGAACCAAAAGGTAAGCACCAAGTACAAACAGGTGATGACACCAAGCACTCAGTAGTTAAAGTTGGAAATGTTAAGACTTGTGATGGAAATCAGAACTTGTTGAGCAGGGTACTCTATGTACCAACCATTACAAAAAATCTGATGAGTGTTGGACAGATTGTGGATAAAGGTTTGCAGGTTAGATTCAACCAATATGGAGCATTTGTGGAGGATCCAAGGCATGGGTTCAAGAGGATTGCTAAAGGAGAAAAATCAGGTAGACTTTTCGCTTTTGAGTTAGAAGACACAAAGAATATTGCACTATACAGTTATAAAGATCAAACACTTTCAAGGCTTGAGACTTGGCACAAAAGATTAGGGCATATAGGAGAAAGAACCTTGAATCAAATATGCAAGGACCAATGTGTGCTTGGAATACCTAATGTATCCAAGCAACATATGATTTATAAGTATGGGGCTTGTCAATTTGGGAAGTCTCACAGTTAAACTTCTCAAGGAAAGGTTACATGCATGAAGACTACCTAGAGCTTTTCCACATAGATGTATGGGGACCAAGAAAAGACCCCTGAGTCTCAGGATCAAGGTACTATGTATCTTTTATTGATGATTATAGCAGGTGGACTGTATTGTACTTCATGAAGCACAAGGATGAGGTGTTTAATTGCTTTAAAAAATATCTTGCACTTGTTGAAAATCAGACAGGAAAAATTTTGAAGAGGCTAAGGTCAGATGGAGGAGGTGAGTACTTCTCCAATGAGTTTGAAAACTTCTTGCAGGACAGAGGCATCAAAAGAGAAATCACCACAAGGTATTCTCCTGAACAGAATGGGGTAGCTGAGAGAAGAAATAGGTTGATTGTTGAGACAGCTAGGTCTATGTTGAATGAGAAAAAGTTACCTAATTATCTATGGGCAGAAAGTGTTTCAACTGCCACTTATCTCATAAATGGGTTACCATCTAAATCCCTTGATGGGATGACACCCTATGAAGCATGGCATGGTAAGAGACCCTCACTAGACCATTGCAGAATATTTGGATGTATAGCATATGTACACATTCCTTCTCAGATAAGAGGTAGCTAGACCCAAAAGCTGAGAAGTGCATCTTTATTGGATATGATCTAAATCAAAAGGATACAGGTTTTATAACCCTTCCAATAAGGGATTCATGGTGAGTAGAGATGTTGTCTTTGATGAAAATGATTCTTGGTATGAGAATGCATGCAGGAAAGTTAAACTACCCTATGATTTGGAAGAGGAGTTTCCAAGTCTTGCAAAGGAGGAATCTACTCAAAATGAAGACTCAAGTTCAAAAGATAAAGACACTATCAACCTTGACGAGTTCAAGGCATGGAAGTCCTAGTAGGGAAAAATGAAGATGAAGAAGCTTGAAGACATACCTGAATCTTCAAATCAATCAATCACAAGATCACAAAGAGAGAGCAAGAAACCTATCAGATATGGGTATGATACATCTCTTGTTACTAAACACTTTGTTTATCTTGCCAAAGATTTGTCAATTGAAGAACCAGGATCATATGAAGAAGCCATAACCAAGACAGAATGGAAAGAAGCTATGGATGAGGAGATTGAAGCACTCAAAGAGAGTGATACATGGGAGTTAGTACCAAAAAAAGACTCCATGAAGGTAATAGGATCCAGATGGATCTATAAACTTAAAAGAAATTCTGATGGCACAATTAATAGGTGCAAAGCCAGATTGGTAGCCAAGGGTTTTGCACAAACCCAAGGCATTGACTATGAAGAGACATTCTCTCCTGTGGCCAAGATGCCAACTATCAGAGTATTGGTAAGTGTGGCTGCATCAAAAAATTGGAACATGTGCCAATTGGATGTCAAGAATGCTTTCTTGAATGGATGGATTTCAGAGGAGGTATATATGTCACAACCTCCTGGCTATGAGGACCCTAAAAAGGTAACATATGTTTGCAAATTGAAAAAAGCTTTTTATGGATTAAAGCAGGCAACTAGGGCATGGAATTCCAGGTTAACTACGTACCTCCAAGACCAAGGTTTTGTCATGAGTAAGGCAGATACTTCTCTATTGTTGGTGCAAGACAATCAACAATTGAAGGTCTTTAAGTACGCAGAAATTTCATCAAAAATTTTCTTTAAAAAGTCACCGGAAGGTCACCGGAACAGTACCGGAAACTCACAGTAAAGTCACCGGAATGTTACCGGAAATGATCACTTTTATAGTTTTCTGTTTATGAAGAGTTGAAAGATGAAAGAATGAAGAAAATACAAATTCTTGGAGCTTGGAAGAAGAACCGAAAAAAAAAATGTACACATATGTACAGTAGTATAGTCATTGTCATAAGGTTGTACAAATTTATCTATAAATACCTTAGAAACTGTCGGGGCAGAAGAGGAGAGGCATATATGAGAAAATGAGAAGAGACGTGAGAAGTATGAGAAGAATGAGAAGTTAGATGTCATGAGACATATGAAAAGTTAGTTGAGTTTTCCTCTCATCACTCAACTGTAACTTTCTGAGTAATCGAAGAAATATTGCGCCGAAATTTCTGTGTATTCTTCATCTGTGATAGATGATTTGTGAAATCCTTTTGAGGATATCTAAGTTAGTAGTTAATGTGTCTGTGATCTGAGTTTCATAGTCTAATTGCAAACAGACTCGGAGAATTGTTAGTAGGAACATTCATATGTGTTGAGTGTTCAAAGTTTACTGAAACAGGCGCATTTCCAGTGATCAATGTTTTGATCATTTCTCAGTGCATACTTTAAAGTTTTGCATGAGTGAGGGCTTAATCTTTAAGTTAGAAGATAAGCTACTCGTAACCAGAAGCATTTGCTTAAACGGGTTCTATTCAAGGAGAACTAAGTCTTAGAAGTTGCAGGTGTAAAATAGACTGTTCAGAATGACAGTTTCAGACATAGGTAACTTGTGAAGTTGATTTCTCAAGTTATACTAAAGCTTTCAGAGTAATTTCACTTGAAGGAGGTGCGCAATCTCTAGGCGACACTCCATACAAAGTTTCATAAAAAACTTTACGTGTTTGATAGATTAATTTGAAGAAATTGTGCAGCAGACTTTTTGTGTTGTGAAGTTTTTGACTTACTCTTGGTATAGAGGTGCTCTAATCACAAGAGTAGGTTATTCTTTTGGAGATTAACACTCTCCATCAGTGGTATCAGAGCAGGGGACATCAAAATCAAAGAAAGGAGGATCCCGATTGCTGCGGTTACAAAGAATTCAACAACTGAAGAACTAAAAGGTGAAAGCTTGAAGGCAAAACCTGAGGAAGAGATCATACGATATCAAGAAAGACAAACGGAGTCTAATTTGAAGCAAAGGTACATATATTATTCATAAAGGTTGAAGATTTCAAATACACAGGTAGACACAAGATGGGAGATTCTCTACAGATAGAGAAACTGGATAGGGAAAACTATCCTGCGTGGTCAATGAGGATGGAAGCTCATCTTATGAGCAAAGATTTGATAGCTTATATCACAGGAGAAGAAGAAAAGCCACAGTTTAGAGATCCTAGTGTTCCGACTAGGGAAGAGTTAGCAGATTTGAAAAACTGGATGAAGAAAGATGCTCAAGCTAGGAGCATTATCTATATGGCAGTCAATGATTACTTGTTACCTCATATTCGAGGTCTTGAAAGTGCAACTGACATTTGGAATGCTTTGGAGGAGCATTTCCAGAATACTACTAAGTCAAGGAAGGCATCCTTATGGGCAGAATTTACCACCTTTAAGAAGAAGGCTTCTCAATCCATTTCAGACTATGTGACAAGGATGAAAGACATTGCAGATGCATTAGGAGCTGTTGATGAAGACATTGAGGAGGATAAATTGGTAAGGCAAATCCTTACAGGTTTGAGAGGTGATGACAAATGGAAGCCATTCATTTTGTCTACAGAGTTATCACTTGACCATTTCACTTCTGATTTAAATCAGTTGCTAGGTCATATGCTAACATTAAGGAAGAGGCAGAAACAACAAGGATGGAGGTAAAGCTTGTTGGATTTGTGGTAAGACAAATCATTTAGCTAATGATTGTTGGCACAATACTCAAAGTAATAATGGATATAGTCAAAGTTACAATGCAAGAGGAAGAGGTGGCAGAAATCAAAGAGGTAATTTCAGAGGCAGAGGTGGTAGGAGTTACTTTGGAAGAAATACAGGTAGAGGATTCCAAAGTCAACAATATAACAATACCTACTACAATTACGCTTCAGAACAGAAGGAGGATTCAACATTGATATTGAATGCTACTTGTGAAAGGCAGAGTGAAGATCAAAGAGTCTTCTACATCGACTCAGGGTGTAGCAATCACCTGAGTGGTAACATATCATTGATGACTGATTTGGAGAATAAAGTTTCTAATCATGTTGTTCAAACAGGTGACAACACAAAGCATAAAGTGAAGTCGATTGGATCAGTGAAAGCTAAAGACGGTAGTACCTTATTGGGTAAGGTTCTGTATGTTCCTACAATTCCTAAGAATTTGATAAGTGTAGGACAAATTGTTGAAAAGGGATATGAAGTAAGATTCACTAATGAAGGAGTATACGTGGAAGATCCCAGTCAAGGGTATAAACAGATTGTTTCAGGAAAGAAAGAAGGAAGACTGTTTACACTGAAGATTCAAGGCAACATTGGTCAGGCCATGTTTACATATGCAGGACATAAAATTTCTGAGTTAGATCTTTGGCACAAGAGGCTTGGACATTTCAATGAAAGAGGTATTAAAGATATGATTAACAATGGTTCAGTGCTTGGATTGCCTAATGTTGCAGGTCAACATATGACATACAAATGTGAGGCATGTCAATTAGGTAAGGCTCATAAGAATTCTTACTCCAAGCATGGTTTTATGTACTCAGAGAAGCTTGAATTGGTACACACAGATGTGTGGGGACCCTCAAAAGACTTCAGTATAAATGGGTCAAGATATTATGTGATTTATGTTGATGATGCTACTAGATGGATCACTATCTATGTGATCAAGGATAAGTCAGAAGTATTCAATACATTCAAACATTATCATGCATATGCAGAAAGAACTACAGGTCATAAATTGAAGAGACTAAGATCAGATGGAGGGGGAGAGTATTTCTCCAACGAATTCAGTGACTACTTATGGAATGCAGGTATAAAAAGGGAAGTTACTTGCAGGTACTCTCCTCAACAAAATGGTGTAGCAGAAAGGAGGAATAGGACTCTTGTTGAGTTTGCAAGGTCCATGATGAATGAGAAAAATTGCCCTAATTATTTGTGGGCTGAAGCTGTAAATACAGCTACTTATTTGGTTAATAGGTTACCATGTAAAGCCTTGCAGGGTATGACACCATATGAGGCTTGGTGGGGTAAGAGACCTACCCTGGATCATTGCAGAGTATTTGGATGTGTGGCATATGCATATGTGCCATCACAATTAAGACACAAATTGGAACCTAAAGCTGAAAAATATGTTTTCATTGGTTATGATGACAGACAGATGGGATACAGGTTGTGGAATCCATCCACAAAACATTTTCTGGTTTCGAAAGATGTTACGTTTGATGAGCAAAGTTCTTGGTATGCAGGAACAGTTAATAGCAATACAGGTGATGAAGAAGAAGTGAGTCAGAAGAAAGGTAAATCAAAGGTTCAAATAATTGATGAAGAAGAAAATTATGAAGTGCAGGAAGAAGTTGAAGAAAGGTCAAGATTTGATCCTGAGTGTGAAGAACCAGAAACCTCAAGGACTGGAGAACTCAGAAGGTCATCAAGAAATAGATGGCAACCTACAAGGTACAGTTATGATACTTCATTTTTGGCTACGAAAGATTATGCTTACATAATGAAAACAGATGAAGACCCTTCTACATATGAAGAGGCAAAAGGTAAGGAAAAATGGGAGAAAGCTATGCAAGAAGAACATGATGCATTGGTGGAAAATCAAACATGGGATTTAGTTCCTAAACCAAATAGCCAGAAGGTTATTGGATGCAAGTGGGTCTACAAGACCAAGAGATTTGCAGATGGAAGTGTGTCTAGATACAAAGCTAGACTTGTTGTCAAAGGGTTTGCTCAAACATATGGGGTTGATTATGATGAGACTTATAGTCCAGTGGCAAAGATGACAACCATCAGAACACTCATAGCTGTTGCTGCGTGTAAAGGTTGGAAGTTATGTCAGTTAGATGTGAAAAATGCTTTTCTGAATGGTTATATTTCAGATGATGTGTTCATGGAGCAACCTCAAGGGTTCAGAGATAAAAGGTATCCAGATCATGTGTGCAAGCTCAAGAGAGCTTTGTATGGCTTGAAGCAGGCTCCAAGAGCATGGAACTATAGACTTGTAAAGTTCTTGAAAGAACTTGGTTTTCAGGTGTCTGAAGCAGATAGTAGTCTGCTTATAAAAGCAAATGATAATGGTTTCATATACATGTGCATATATGTTGATGATATAATTCTTACAGGAACAGATGAAGAAGGAATACAAAGACTCAAGAAGCAAATGGAAAAGGAGTTCAAGATAAGTGACTTGGGAGACTTGTCATACTTCTTGGGTATGGAGATCACATATACTCAACATGGAGTATTCGTGACCCAAGAAAGATATTTGAAGAACTTGTTAATCAAGTTTAAAATGAATGATTGCCGGATAGCACCTACTCCAATGGAGGTGAATCACAAATTGAGTAAGTTTGGAGGAGAAGTTTTCAAGGATGTGAGACAATATCAGAGTTTGGTTGGTAGTCTTATCTATGCTACTTTAACCAGACCTGATTTATCATATGCAGTAGGAGTATTGTCTCAATTCATGCACTGTCCAAGGAAAGAACATTGGATTGCACGACAAAGAGTGTTGAAGTACATTAAGGGTACACTCAAAGAAGGTTTGTATTATGGTTTTACATCAGATACAAATATCAAAATATACAGTGATGCAGATTGGGCAGGTAATCCAGATGACAGAAGGTCAACCTATGGATACATGTGTTATGTGGGAGATAAGCTAATCTCATGGTGTTCCAAGAAGCAACATACAGTTGCTTTGTCTTCTACTGAAGCTGAGTACAAAGGCATGGTTGAAGCTGCAAAGGAAGTGATTTGGCTAAAGACTTTAATGAAGAATTTTGACACTATACAGAGGACACCAATTATATTTGGAGATAACATGAGTTCATTATATTTAGCTGCTAATCCTGTTTTTCATGCCAGAACTAAACACATTGAGATTCAGTATCACTTTCTAAGAGAGAAGGTGATGGATAAAGAGATTGAAGTAATCCATACTTCAACAAAAGATCAGATAGCTGATATGCTTACAAAAAGTTTGGATGGACCAAAGTTACAAAGGTTTAAAGATATGGCAGGAATAAAGAAGACAGAGAAAACCTCAATTGATGATTGAGGGGGAGCTGTTGGTGCAAGACAATCAACAATTGAAGGTCTTTAAGTCCGTAGAAATTTCATCAAAAATTTTCTTTAAAAAGTCACCGGAAGGTCACCGGAACAGTACCGGAAACTCACAGTAAAGTCACCGGAATGTTACCGGAAATGATCACTTTTATAGTTTTCTGTTTATGAAGAGTTGAAAGATGAAAGAATGAAGAAAATACAAATTCTTGGAGCTTGGAAGAAGAACCGAAAAAAAAAATGTACACATATGTACAGTAGTATAGTCATCGTCATAAGGTTGTACAAATTTATCTATAAATACCTTAGAAACTGTCGGGGCAGAAGAGGAGAGGCATATATGAGAAAATGAGAAGAGACGTGAGAAGTATGAGAAGAATGAGAAGTTAGATGTCATGAGACATATGAAAAGTTAGTTGAGTTTTCCTCTCATCACTCAACTGTAACTTTCTGAGTAATCGAAGAAATATTGCGCCGAAATTTTTGTGTATTCTTCATCTGTGATAGATGATTTGTGAAATCCTTTTGAGGATATCTAAGTTAGTAGTTAATGTGTCTGTGATCTGAGTTTCATAGTCTAATTGCAAACAGACTCGGAGAATTGTTAGTAGGAACATTCATATGTGTTGAGTGTTCAAAGTTTACTGAAACAGGCACATTTCCAGTGATCAATGTTTTGATCATTTCTCAGTGCATGCTTTAAAGTTTTGCATGAGTGAGGGCTTAATCTTTAAGTTACAAGATAAGCTACTCGTAACCAGAAGCATTTGCTTAAACGGGTTCTATTCAAGGAGAACTAAGTCTTAGAAGTTGCAGGTGTAAAATAGACTGTTCAGAATGACAGTTTCAGACATAGGTAACTTGTGAAGTTGATTTCTCAAGTTATACTAAAGCTTTTAGAGTAATTTCACTTGAAGGAGGTGCGCAATCTCTAGGCGACACTCCATACAAAGTTTCATAAAAAACTTTACGTGTTTGATAGATTAATTTGAAGAAATTGTGCAGCAGACTTTTTGTGTTGTGAAGTTTTTGACTTACTCTTGGTATAGAGGTGCTCTAATCACAAGAGTAGGTTATTCTTTTGGAGATTAACACTCTCTGATGTCATCTATTCATCAAGAGAAGTAATTCAGAGGTAATATACCTTTGTGTTTATGTTGATGAAATCATCATTATAGGTAATGATGTCAATGGAATCAGATATATCAAGAGCCAGATGATGAAGGAGTTCAAGATCAATGATCTTGGTCTATTGAAGTATTTTCTTAGGCTTGAGTTAGTCTATACTAACTCAGGAATATACATTACTTAGAAAAAATATATACAGGATATGTTGAAGAAATTTCACTTGCAGGATGCCAAAGTAGCAAGCACTCCAATGGAGGTAAACTTAAAATTAAGTGCCCATGAAGGTGACGAAGTAAATGACATTACAGGTTATCAAAGTATGGTGGGTAGCTTGAACTATGCTACCTTAACAAGGATAGATATTGCATATGGAGTTAGTGTGCTAAGTCAGTTTATGCACAAGCCAAGGATACCTCACTTAGAGGCTACCAAGAGAATCTTGAAGTATCTTAAGGGTACACAAAGTCATGGTTTGTATTTTCCTTACACTTCACACATTGATATCAAGATCTATTTAGATGTAGATTGGGCAGGATGCAAGGATGATAGGAGAGCACTTCTCGATACATTTCTTTTGCAGGTGACAAACCAATTTCATGGTCTTCAAAGAAGCAACCTACTATTGCTTTGTCTTCTACAGAGGCAGAGTATAGAGGACTGGCTAATGCCACACAAGAGGCAATTTGGATTAAGCTTTTGTATACACAATTGGGTTTATATACTTGGTCACCAATTATCTTTGGAGATAATACAAGTTCACTTCACCTTGCAACCAATCCTATCTATCATGCTAGGACCAAACATATAGAGGTCCATTACCATTATGTGAGAGAGAAGATGTTAAAAAAAGACATTCAACTAACCTATGTATCAACCAAAATGCAATGTGCAGATTTGTTGACCAAAGCGTTGGATGGAACCAAACTTTGCAGGTTCAAAGCAATGATTGGATTGCAGGATATACATGAAGACTGAAGATGAAGACCAAGCCAAAATGTTTGGCTTGAGGGGGAGCTGTTGGTGTAAATCACAAGCCTACACATTTGGCTTGTTAGATGCATTGAATTCCATACACATATGGAGAAGCATAGGAACCATTGCTAGTGGTTAATTACTATTTTATCTTCTTGTAAAAGTCAATTTGACTTGGAATCTTTTGCAATCACCTACCAAAAGGATTCGTGGAAAAAGTTA
The DNA here is from genome assembly GCA_020310875.1 of Ceratopteris richardii. Classification (NCBI taxonomy): domain Eukaryota; kingdom Viridiplantae; phylum Streptophyta; class Polypodiopsida; order Polypodiales; family Pteridaceae; genus Ceratopteris; species Ceratopteris richardii. Next base: position 186,070,326 of record CM035414.1, on the reverse strand, counting down.
GCTCTTTGATTGAAGGAATATCTCCTAGGATATAGGAGCTTGATCATAGGGAGCCAAAAGTTTGAATTTGAATTCAAATTTTTAATCATTCCTTATAAAAATGGTCATGGAAAAGTCGTGTGTAGAGATCATCACTCTCGAGCTTCTCTATACTGATTCTGAGTGTGTGTGAGGCCTACACTCTATCCCACACCTATCTACACCATTAGGCAATGACATTCATGCCAATGGGTTTGTATACAAGTGTTCACTAATACATACATTCACATTGTTCATTTCTGAGTTCTCTGTTATACTCCTTGAAAGTCGGTCAACTTGTGAAGTGCATATCTCGGTCAAATCTTCACCAAATTCAATGATCTAAAGCTTTTTGGATCAGCTTGAAGGTATCTACATGCTACCAAAATTTGAGGAAATTGTATTCAGCCATTTCAGAGAAATTTGAGTCGAGGTAATCACTAGTCAATGTCTGCTACAGTCCTAAAAAATCGGGAGTATAGCTTCATTTGCTAAACTGATTTCTCTTAGCATAGTTTATCTTTTTACATCATTCCACTTGGAATAGTTAGCTTGCTAAGCTAATTAAATACCTCTAAAAGGAAGTTTTCCAATTCCTACTGTGCTGGTCATACTCAGCAAAAGATCCACTAGGTATCAAGACATAAATAGAAGTTTTTCTTCAGATTTTGAGTTTCAAAGTTATCTGTTTTGTCTCAATCATTACACACATCACTTCTAAAGTACATAGGCCATTTTATGGTGTCATTGGAAAGCTAAGGAGGTCCACTTATCAATTTTGAAGCATTAGGGGGCTGGTACAAAGCAGGTTTGGCAGTACCTACTCAATCTCTTGGATCATCCATCCATCTTTCCAACAAAGATGCCATGCTCCCATCCATCGTCTCTCACCGCACTCGCTCTCTCATGCTACCATTGCACCACTATCATGGCGTCGCTGCACTACTGTTAGGCCGCCATTAGTCCTACACACACACACCTCACCCTCGCCTTCCCCGGGTTGCCACCATCAGGCTCTTGATCCCAATGGCCGACGAGGATGATGATGACATGGACAGACACACCTCAAGCACTAACCGTGACCACAATGCAATCCAACATAGAAGATGGAACAGGGCTCATCAAAAGGCCCCCAAAGCAGAGATTAATCGGCTCCTGCTCGATAACACCGATATTACGTATTCAATTCACCCTTCTACCATAGTGAGCTTCATTATTCCTGCAATCATACAGAGATAGTGTATTTTCCAATCCGCCCAACCATCGAGCTCTCTCTTTCTTGAGTCTCCCCTCCTCGATTCCTTCTTTCTACCTTATATGGTGTGCCTGCCCATGTGATGCCATGTGGCATCCTTCTCAAAGGAGGTTCCCACCAAATATTAAGTATCATGTGACAAGCGATCTGCATGAAGGCTAAGTTCACTACCGGGCCAAGCCATCAACCGGATTCCATCGACCAAATTGATGTAACAAACTGCATCACCCATTTAGAGGACTCTCTGTTGGCTAGCTGATTTAGTCAAACCTCTTCTCTTCCAACCAGACCCACCTACAATGGAGCCCTCAACTGGACATGCAACCGAACCCCCAACTGCAAGTGACTCCCATTAACCCATCACTGATCAACCAACTCCAACCGGGGAATATCGATGACCCGGACTCCGTTGACCTCTTCAAGCCTAACCCACCCAACAAATACCGTGGTGGCCGTAATTCCATAGTTGTCAACCGGTGGAGCAATGCAATAGACCTACCTCCAGATGCTCCATGTTGGCTGCAACAATTGGACCTATATAGCTAGCCAGTGCCTTTAGGATGAAGCCTCGGCATGGTTCATTGCAGAACAGAAGAAGTACACCTAGGGCACTTGGGATCTATTCAAGGCCACCCTCATGGACTACTTTTTCCCTCGGAACAAGCATTCCAAGCATGGGATGAGTGACAAAACCTCCCTCCGGATAGACTCATCTCACAATACATCTCCCAGTATAGAAAGCTCATGCTCCAAATCTTAGACATGATAGAGTTAGACCACCTACAAAGATTGCTCTACGGGTGCTCACCTTACTAACAAAAGGAAGTTGAGAATGTAAACCCATAGTCTTGATAAGAAGTAGCCAACATAGCCAAATGACTGAAAGACACCTACTCGAATTGGCAACTGAAACCTAATGAGCAAGGGCAAGGAAGCAGGCCAGACAATAACACCTCATTCAACCAAAATCAAATGCAAGGAAAGCAAATAGAATACATGCGAGGACAAGGTTAGAATCATTAAATAAATGTTTAAATTTAATCTATGTATTTTTGTTTCGTTAAATAAACACAAGCTACTGCAAAGAAGAGAGTTGAGTCAGGTCATACGTCACATTTAGGACAAATGGACCATCATGGATTTGTAGCTATATTTGTAAGTATATATATTATTGAAACTATGTTTTTTATATTAGTTAAAACACAAATCATTAATCCTTTTTATTTTTTTAACTACAACGAAAGGATTATGGTTGATATCCTACAAAAAAAGAAATCAATTTTTCTACACATTGTGAATATCAAGGTCTAAGTGAGGACATGCGAGATCATCCAAATGCTTTTGTAAGTATTACTAAATTTCATATAATTATTTTATTTTTATTGCTGTTTTATATGTTTTATTTTTTTATGTTTGTTATATGTAATATAGGAGTATTATGGAGAGGTAGATATGGATGAGATAGAGAGATAGACACAGGTGAGATGATTTGGATTGTCAGATATTGCTCACACCTCTACACATGATGCCACCACAGATACATTAAATCATGTGGATGATCGTGATGATGATGTGGATGATGATTAAGATTTACATGATGATGTGGATGATGATGATCAGATTGATATATTACATTGGATATATATTTTACATTGATATACATATTTTTCTATATCTATATATTCTCTCATTCCAATTATGTTTTGAATTTTGTCTATGGTACTAATTACTGAAAAGTCTTGTTTGAATGATTTTTATTACTCTTTAAATTTAACATGTGTTTTATTAATTTAATTATACAATTTTTTCATATTATATATATATGTGTGTGTGTGTGTGTGTGTGTGTGTGTGTGTGTGCGTGTATGTGCATATGTATGTGTATGTGTGTATATTTGTGTATGTGCATGTGTATATGTGTGTTTGTCTATGTGTGTGTGCTTATGTCTATATGTATGTGCATGTAGTTGCAATGTGTGTATAAAATGTATATATGTATGTGCATGTATGTACATGTATATGTGTAAGTATATGTGTGTATATATGTTTGTATGTACATATGTATGTCTATGTGTGTATATGTGTGTATGTGCATGTGTATATGTGTGTTTATGTCTATGTGTGTGTATATGTGTGTGTGTGTGCATATCTATGTTGTGTGTGTATGTCTATATGTAGGTATATGCATGTGTATGTGTACATGTAGGTATATGCATATGTATGTTGTATGTAGGTATAAGTATGTCTTAATGTGTGTATGAGAATGTGTGCATGTGTATGTGTAAGTGTATGTGTGTACATGTGTGTATAGCATGTGTATGTGTGTGTATATGTTTGTATGTATGTGCATGTGTATATATGTGTATGTGCATATATGTGTATATTTATGTGCATGTTTATGTGTGTGTGTGTGTGTGTATATGTGTGTGTGTGTGTGTATGTATATATATATATATATATATATATATATATATATATATATATATATATATATATATATATATATATATATATATATATATATATATATATATATATATATATATATATATGTGTGTGTGTGTGTGTGTGTGTGTGTCTGTGTGCATATGTATGTTGTGTGTGTATGTGTATGTGTATGTGTAGGTATATGCATGTGTATGTATATGAGCATGCATGTGCATGTGCATGCATCTTCATTTGCATCCATGTGTATGTGCATGCATGTGAATATGCATATGCATGTGTATAAGTATGTGATAATGTGTGTATGAGTATGTGTATATGCAATAATGCATCTATGCATGTTCTTTTATGTGTTTGTAGATATGTTTGTGCATATGCACGTGTATGTGTGTGTATGTGTATGTGTGTATATGTGTATGTGTGTGTATGTATATGTGTGTGTATGTGTGTGTATGTGTGTGTATGTGTATGTGTAAGTGCATGTGCATGTATAGTGTAAGTGTATGTGTAAGTGTATGTTTATGTATGTGTGTGTGTATGTGCATGTGTATGTGTAAGTGTATGTGTATGTATATGTGTGTGTATGTGCATGTGTATGTGTGTGTATATGTGTGAGTGTGCATGATCATGTATATGCATATATGTTTATATGAATGAGTAAGTGTAAGTATGTTAATTAATGAAAATAAAACAATTTAAATGATATACAACCAATGAAAATTATACTTACAATAATTACCCATATTTTATGCTTGGTGAAATTTTTGAATAACATGTAATAAAGAGAGAGAGAGAGAGAGAGAAGATAGAGAGATCAAAAGAGATGAACAAAAATGAAAAAGAGAGAGCGATAGAAATTAAAAGAGAAAGAGGTAGAAGGAAGGAGAGAGAGAAAGAGCGAGAGACAATAAGAGAGAGATCCAAAAAGAGCTCGTAACTATAGTGCAGATCTGAGCGTTGGAGATCTCTTCGATGACATGCACGTAACTGATGATCCAAGGTGGTTTAAGGTCTTTTGTTTTCTATAAACGTCGCATAAGCAATGAAAATCCATCGTCTCTCTGATTATCAATTATGTCATATACGCGGTTTTTTTTTAAATAAAAGGAAGTTTGGCCTTAGCCTATTCTCCCATACTTTAATTAAAATAAAGAAAAAAAGTTACAAGTGAATGGAACTAGTGCCCATGGGACCCCCCAAATCCCACAATGTAGGGGAGGAGTATGGCAATCTAGAGGGCATTACAAATGAGGCGGATAAATCTATCATCACCCTCATGTGGGACCCATTTGGGTTTCAACTTGTTGTTTTCAAGGAGATAAATACAATGATGTCTAAACGGTGGAGATCTCTTATCTCGGGAGATTCTTTTACCCAGAAGAATCAAGGATTTCTCGATAGACCATTCCTTAGGAATTTGGCCAAAATTGATAGCACATCGCTCCCTCCAAATCTTCCAAAGAGTCTCACCCCTGATGGCATTCCACAGCCTCGATGAGCAGCCGACCGCCTCACCCAACAACACCTGTTGCCAATTGATTTGGTTCGTGAGTCTCAATATCCGGGTCACATGACGCCAGATAACACGGGACTTGGGGCAATCGAAGAATAGATGAGCTAAATCTTCGATGCAACGATGGCAGTGCTTGCACCATGGCGGCACTCCACAAATTTTGTTAGCCCTTGCATTGGACCAGATACCTTTATGCAAGATCTGCCACATAAGAACGGACTTTTTGATCTCTATTAGGGGTGCCAAATAGACATGAATTTTAGTTCCCACTGAATTATGGTCCAAGAAAGGCACCATCTCTTGTTAAGAGTGTAATGAACATCTAAGTTCTCTTTGAAGTTTGGGATTCTGGATAGTTTAATTCCATTGCTCCATTTGAGGCCCTCCAGGCAAGGAAGATCCTGACCGCAGAGCAGGCGAGTAGTTGAGCGGTCCCATGCTAAACACCTGCCTTGAAGAAGAGTCCATTCCTCAAGGGTAACTCTAAGTCTCGGGTCCAAGTCTTTGAACCTAATCCACTGGCTGGTCTCTTGTTTCTAGAGTTGTTTCCACTGTTTGAACCCCTTGTTCCATAACCGCTTTGTAGTTTGGAGGTTCCAAGACTCCACCCCCCTAATGCCGCCGATCGGGAACTAGATAGAGTCACTTTGTCTTATCCCAGCCGCCCACTTCCACTCATCACTGATTCTGATGAATTGTTTGGCCTTTTTCCAACGCTTCCATAAAGAACACACGAGGCTAGAGCCTTTAGGGGACACCGGGTGGGGGGAGAACAAAAGCGTGAGAACCCCTATGTCCTTCCAATCAGGATGGCCCACTAAGGTAAGGTCTTCCATATTTCTGAAGATCAGTTTAGCCCAAGAGGACTCGCTATTGCTCCAAGCCTTGATAAGCCACTTTGCTGCCAGCTTGTCAACCAATCCAACGATATCCAAAATTCCCAAGCCCCTTGAGTCTTTCGGGCTAATGCAAGTTTCCCATTTGATTTTGGGAATCCCCTTCCTATTGGGGTCCCCAGTCCAAAGGAAGTTTCTATAGATTCTTTCCACTTTGGCTAAGTCTTTCTCCTTAGGTCTCCAACATGAGATAAAGTAAATATTTGTAGACAACATAAATGTGTTAACTACCATAGCACATCCTGCCAAGTTGACTTGCATACCTTTTGAATGATTTAGTTTGTTATCTAGTTTGGATAGCACCCAGTTCAATCGGTGGTCCATTGAGATGTCGAATCCCATCGGAATGCCAAGGAGACGGAAGACTTGACCACTAGGGATAGCTTGACACCCCTCATCTAACAACAGTTAGGGTGTAGGTCTGCTAATTGCTCTAAAAGCAGTTTTAGCATGGTTGATTTTTGAACCTGACACCACACAAAAGGTGTCGAGGCACCACCAAAATGCCTCAATGTTGTTAATATCGTTATGCACAAAGGCATTCATGTCATCGGCAAAAAGTCGTGCAATCATTTGGCTATGGTTTAGAGGTAGGGAAAGACCTTTGAGATTTCCAGCATCCATGTGATGCTTTAATAGGTCCCAAATATCGACAATTGCTTCAAGTATAGATCTACCTTTGATAAAACCTTTCTGGTCCTCACAAAGCCATGACTTTAGATGACAAGAGATTCTCTTGGCGATGAATTTTGCAATTATCTTGTAACCTGTTTGGAGCATGGTAATCGGTCGCCAATTTTCAATTTTGTTCTTATCTTCCCTTTTGTGGATTAACTTGATGACGCCATTATTTAGACACTCAGGGAGGGCACCGAAGGAGAGAGCCTTTTGCCACACTAGATGTAGTGGGGTAGCCCCCTCCTGTTTGAAGGACTTGAAGAACTCATTGGTGAGGCCATCAGGACCTAGACTTTTCCCATTGTGAAGAGCATCAATAACCTCGATAATTTCATTCTCGAAAGTGTTAGCATCCGTCAGAGAAATCAAGTTCTATGGGATTCTAGATTGAGCAACCCTTGAGATGGTTGCCATGGAGTCACGCCTGTGTGGGGAAAGAGGAGTTGAGACACCAAGAAGATGGGTGAAGTGATCGACGATCAAAGATCTATTCTCAACTTCCATGCTACATTCGGTTCCATTGTTATTGATCAATAAGGGGATGGATTCCCTAATTTGTTTCCTTTTGAGGATGTTACACATCTCTTTCGATGGCTTGTCGGCCTTCCCCGCCCACCAAGCTTTGAAGAATAATTGAAGATTTTTCCTTTGAACCTCCTCCTCCAATCTTAGACTTCCCCTGATTTTCAAAAGACCTTGTTGACATTGTAAGTTACCTTTGTTCACCTCTTCTTCAAGTCATGAGGGCCTCCGATACACCGTTTCTCTTCTTTTTTTCCGGATATCTCTTATAGCCTTTTGAGTCCTAATCAAAATTTTTCGAGTCCTTTCCACTGCGCTTCTCCAACACTTAGCTGGTTCATTACAGTAGGGAAAGGCTTCCGCCCACGCTGCAGAAATTTCTTGGTGGACAGAGGGGAGGGAAAACGATGTTTGACAAGCATGAAACCAAGGGGCTTTCTGAAGCGTGGGAATCGGTTTGAAAGACAGAGTAATCGGGTAGTGGTCCGAGATAGTCAGGTCCATGTGTTGGGAAATCAAAGGAATACCCCATTGGAGGATGGTGTTTTGATCGATGTAACATCTATCAAGTCTTGCTTTCCTCAAAGAATCCTCGAGTTGGAGATTTGACCACGAGAACCCCTTCATGTCTTTCACCTCTACTAGGTCGAGATGGAGCTTGATTTTATCCCATATCTCTTTCTCCTGGCCGTCAATAATTTTTCCCTTGTTATTCCATCGGCCTTCAAGAAACTCAACCATGTTGAAGTCCCCACAAATCAAAACATTATGTGAGAGGTAGTCGAGAGAAGCCCAAGTATCAATTCTATCCGCTTCTCCATTAGGGGCATAAATTGAGAGCACAATGAACTGAAAAGGGAACCCAATAGATGCAGCAATCCCACGATGATTCCGACCTTCAAAAGTCGAGGTCACACTGCCAGACAAGGAGTGTCTAATGCCGATTGCAGCACCCCCCGCCCCCCTAGGGTGAGAAGTGGAGAACCAAAGGTGGTTTAGAAAAATGCATTTAAGCCGTTTCTGGAGGTCCTCTCCGTTGATTTTAATCTCTTGTAAGCAGATAAAGTCAGGGTTGAGGCACTTGTCTTTGAACCACTGCCAAGAATCACCGCTCTAGACGGGTCCGACAAACCCCTAACGTTAAGTGATGTGAATTTCATTAATGATGGTTGCCCTCTTTGAGGGGAGGGACCCGATCTTTTTTCTTCTTGTGATCTTCTTTTTTCCTCCCAACTTCTTGGCTTAGGATCCTACTCTTGAGGGGGCTCTTCCATGGCATGCCCAATGGTTGTTTTCCTTTAAGCTTTGACTTTTGTTGCGGTAAACTTGGAATGCATACCGGAAGGGTAGGACCAAGGAATGAGCTTTCACTGTCTAGGTCTTCTTCATTGCTAGTAGTGAATCCTTTCTCTTTACTCGTGGTGTAGCCTTCTTGGTTGACTTCTTTGCTAGTAGAGCACTCGTGGGTATTATCAATGGGGTCATATAGACAACATTAAATACCGTCGCATAAGCAATGCATACATGTCGTATAAGCAACATTAAATAGCTTCGCATAAGCAACACTACGGATATATCATACAAGCGACGCTTACTACCAAATCCTATAAATGACACACAATGAGTAACACATGTTTGTGTCGTTCTTAGCATCAATACATATGTCAGAAATAACTTCGAGATTAATGTCATTTGGATGACGGTATGTGCTGGACACCACTCTAACAAAATGGTCCATCAGGAAGTGACAAAAATGTGTCACATTAACCATCACTATGCCCCTTTATTCTTGTAGTTTCCTCTCTTAGGGACAACTCTACTGAGAATAAACTTCATGACCTCAGGGATAGAATCAAATTTGAAGACTATCTTATCACTAGTAGTGCTCTATCTTCTTGAAGAGAATTTTGGGTGGTTCAAGTATATTGACCCAATAAGCACATGTTTGATCTCATGAAAAAGAAAAAAAAATTATTCCTTTGTTGAAAGAGAATGCAGGTGGTTTTGCTCTTGATTCTAAGGATAACTTATAAGAGGCTCTATGCTTCTTTAGCAATGTTTTCTGTAGCACTGTCAAGTGTTGAGGACATCTTGAGGGCTAGACCTAATATTTCTCTTAAAAGGAAAAAATGGTTTGTAAAAGTCTATCTATATTGGACCCACCCCTCACTATTAGTGAAGTTAAAGAAACCCTTATTAAATTGAAACCCCATAAGTCTCTTGGCATTGATGGTATCTCAAATGAATTGGATACTGAGCTATAGTTTTTTGACCCCCTTTATCCTCTTGATTTGAAAGGAAGCTACTTCAAAAGGTACACTTCCTATTTTTGTTAATATTGGAGTCATTAAGCTTGTTCATAAGAGAGATTGCAAAGATTATTAAAATAATTGAAGACCATCACCTGTCTGACTACCATATATAAGATTGCTTCTTCTCTTGCTAGGACACTCGCCTCAAAGATATGAGGGAGCCTTAATGGTGCTTGCAGTAGTTTGAAGAGAAGAATACATTGCTTTTAGTCTTTGCAGGTGCCTCTGGTAGGGGTAAGAATCACCACCACTAAGGAGTTTCAATATGGGCTTGTCTATAGATTGGATAACAAGGATGAGCATTATGATAATCTGATTTTTCTTGTTGAGACAACAAAAGTACTTAGAAGTGTCATTTGTAATATAGATATGTTTTGTCCAAACTGCTATGCTACAATGAAGCTTGCTGAAATTTGCAAGCAATCCATGAATCTGATCGTTGATCGTATGCCCTAGATTCAGGGAAACATCTTGCCAAAAGAGACATAGAAACAACATCCATTAAATCAAAAGGATATAAGTCTAGACTAAAGAATCCAAAGAAGAAACGAGCTAACAATGTAGAAATAGATGAGTAAACACAAAGCTCTAATTCAGATGATGAGATCATTGCACCTTAGGGAGAGCCTAGATTTGGAATATTGGTGATAGATCATAATAAAATGAGAGAGGAGATAATGACAAGTAAGCTTGCAAGGAAAGGGCAACTTTTCTATCTACAAATCAACATTATTCAAATGCCACCTATTGAGCCAACAATAGATAGGAGACCTCTCGAGATTAGAGAATCCTACAACCTACATGTTCAAAATCTAAAGAAGAAAATGAAGATAAATCCTCATGCAACTATAGTTCCCTTTCTAGATATGGTCAATCCAAAGCAGTGTAAAACAATAGAAGCCCAAAAATAGCTCATCAAGGAGCATCCAACAACATTATTCTTCAAGTATGGAGAGTGTAAGATATATGTTAAAGATTCTCACTTGGGATCACAATAATGATAATGATTATAGGCAAAAGATGTCCTCTATTGAGTAAATACAATTTTTCCATTATGAATTTGTTGATGCTCTTAGTGAGCATGGGCGAAGATTACATCCAAAACGTAAAAAGGTAGTGCTTGAAGGAGGTCGAAATAGTTATTGATGAAAACCTGAAATTTGATATGCTTAGAAAGTTTGGCCCATGGTTCCATCTAGCATTTAGGACAGGAGAAATCTGGGTTGTTTAGGATAAAATCTTTAATATGTGGGAGAACAAAGAGGTCACTACAAGGAATACGGGCACATAGCGACAATTAAGGGGACACAATTTCGTCGCTATAAAATTACAAAATGCATCGCAAGGAGTGTCAAGTGCAGACCGTCAATTAAGTGACGAGCCAAATGATGTTTTCTTCGACGTGTGGCACGACGGGATGTGCAAAGCTCACATAGAGCATCTCTAATGTGACGGTTTAAAAAAACATCGCATAAGTGATGCTTTTTGCATCGCATAAGCGACACTAAAAAATGTAGCTTATGCGACGCCAATTCTAGTGGTTTTTAGAACGAGTTACCATCGCTTACATGATAGTCTGTTGACGAAAAAGAATTAAAACCTTGGAGGCTCTTCGATCGGCATTTTCACGCATCTAATGGAAAAGTTCTCCAACGTTCTCAATTGCGCTGTGCTTACTAACTAAAACAAGTATATGCAGAATTGTTGTTTTGCCTAAGCTCCATCTTATTGTCTCCCTCTGTCTCTGTTTCTATGTCTTTCTCTCTTTGAATTCTCTCTCTCTCTCTCTCTCTCTCTCTCTCTCTATTGCAGGTTATTCAAGAAGCTAAGAAGCAAAAAGTATGGCTAACTATTGTAAGTACAATTTCCATTCTTTGTATATCATTTGAATCATGTTATTTTCATTAGATAGCATACTCACATTTATTGATATGCATATATACACTCATACATGATGAAGATGCATGTTCACACATATACACATGCACATACACACACATATATACACACAAATACATGTGCACATACACTTACACATACACACACGTACACATGCATATGCACAAACATTTCTACAACCACATAAAAAGACTTACATGCATGCATTACTATATATATATATATATATATATATATATATATATATATATATATATATATATATATATATATATATATATATATATATATATATATATATACACACACACACATACACACATTCACATATACCTAAATACATGTATATGCACATCCACATGCATGCACATGGATGCAAATGGAAATGCATCCACACGCATGCACATACATACATATACAGATATACATGCACATACACACATATACACATAGATTTACACATATACATGCACATACATATACACACACATACACATGCACATACTCATATACACACATATACACTTACACATGCACATGCACATGCACATGCACATACATACATATACACATACATACATATACACACACATACATATGCACATACATACATATACACACACATACATATACACTTACATACACACATATGAATGAATTATATAATTAAAGTACTAAAACGCATGCTTAATATAAACAATAATAACAATCAATCGAACAAAACTTTTCATTACTTAATACCATACACACAATTCAAAACATAACTGAAATGAAAAATATATAGATTAATATATATCAATATATATATATATATATATATATATATATATATATATATATATATATATATATATATATATATCAATGTAAATACATATAATCCGATGTCATAATCAAGAATCCTAATCATCATGATCATGATCATCATGATCAGCATCATGATCATCCTAATCATCCTCATCCTCATCATCATGATCACCCTATGACAATCGAGATCGTCCCTCCTGTGTCTGTCTCTCCACCTCATCCATATCTTCCTCTCCATAATAATCCTATATTACATATAACAAACGTAAATAAGTAAAACAATTAAACCATTCATAAAATAAAATAATTATACAAATAATAATACTCACAAAGGCATCCGGATGATCTCGCATATACTCACTCAAATGCCAATATCCCAAATGTGTAGCATACTCGATCTCATGTTTCATATGATATCGGCCATAATCCTTTCGCTGCATTGAAACAAATAAAAAAGATTAGTTTCTTGCATTTTAACTAAAATAAAAAATATACTCACAATAACACATATACTTACAAATGTAGCTTCAAAACCATGATGGCCCATTTGGCCTAGGTGCGATGTGTGGCCCGACTCAACTCTCTTCTTTGCAGCAGCCTGTTTATTTAAGAAAAATGAAATACATAAATTAAATGTAAAAATTGCTAAAATATATGAAAATTATAAATATAAATACCTTCTGCTAAGGAAATGACTCCTGAAGACGTAGCTGTCTACGAAAAAACGGCCACGTCTCATGTGGTATGTTAGCTCGCCTCTTATTTTTTCCGCAATACAATATCTCTTGTTAATTTACTCTCAAACAGAAAAAAAAATAGAATACATACACATATATACACACACATACACATACACATACCCACATACACATATACATGCAAACATATATGCATACATATACACATATACATACATATAACATAAACACACATATACATATCCACATATATATGTACACACACATGCATGCATATACACTCATTCATACAAAATACGTGCATTTATCCCACAATAATTTTTATTTGTGTATATGTGAATATGTGTGTATGTGTAAATGTGTATATGTGAATATGTCTGTCTCCACCACTGTCTCCTCATCGTGCAACGACTATATACTATAAGTGTATCAAACATTTAATTTTAAATATATTTGACGGATACATAACTTATATATTTTTTTGTTTCTTATTATAACTATATTCTGATCAATCATAGGGTACTCCACCACCTCCTACCCACGCAACGACTTCACATGTGTCTTCCGATAGGAATTATGATGAGTTTTACTATGAAGAACATATTATATATTGGTGTAACTCTTGTTATGGCACGTATCGAAGACCACGATTGGAATGTATTGAACATGAAGCAGAGTATGGTACTTTTGAGCATGCACCATCACTTGGTCAATGTGATAATGCTTGGGTATGTATTTTTTATATAAATTAATGTCATTATTTTATTTAAAAACCATATACAAAATCATATTAGTGTTGATATATAGGAATACTTGCTCAATGATGATGATGATGATAATTTTTCTCATAATGTTAATATACCTCGTACACGTCATGGACTTGTTGTTCATCAATTACAAGCAGAGGTTTCTAGAAATCCTCTACCTCCTTTTTTTAGAGACTGAAACGGCTGGAGACTATCCATTGCCAACTCGTGATCATTCTCTACTACAAAGATATGATAGAAGAAGATATGGAGGATGGAATAGAGGACCACTTCCTTTAGATGGAGAGGTTTTCAACTTTTGGGGTAATCGATATATGATCGCTCCATCCACTATTACTAATGTTGGTCATGGTCTCTTTATTGTAGAGGATTTATATGTGCCTCCGAACTCTGAAGTCACTCTTATGTCATTTTGTGGTCCTATATATGGATGGGGAGATTGGCATCAACTTTCACGTTATGTTCAAAGCATGAGTACTTATGGAATATGCTTGAACGCAACATCCCTTACTAGTAGAAAGATTTTACATGCAGAAAATGAAAGATTATATATTGATGGAAGACCTTACATGCATGGAAATATATCAGGTTTAATAAATAGTAGTCGAGGGTTACATAATAGTTCAAGGACTGATTGCACATTTGAGGAGTGTGAAAATAGTCATGAATCACCATGCATGAGTAGAGATGTATTTAGATACATATCTGTCAATGCTATTACTACATTACATGTTGGTGATGAACTATAAGTGAATTATGGATGGCATAGACCTCCAAGAGCACCTTTTAGCTAGAGAGAATGAAAATTTTCTATCCATATTTAATAAGTTATATATTTAATTTTATATTTAAAGCTTAATTTTTATTCATTTATGGAATACTTATGAATTTTATTTATATGTGTAGATTCCAATGTATGATATTGATGATTTTCCTCCACACCATTCACAATTGCTAGTAAGACCTCATTTATCAGAAGCTTTTATGAGGAGGCTATGCAAAAGTGATCCTATGGAATATGCAAGGTTGAAAGATCTATATTCAAAAGAAGATAAAGTACGAGATTTGTGCGATAATGATGAAGATGATGGCATGGCAGATTTTATTGAGGATTGGTATTAAAATGACAATGAGAGCATTGATATTTCTAAAAATGAGAAATATCTTCGAGGGGAAGGTCTAAAGCATGTATATGAAGGAAGTCGTTTGACACGACTAAGTGCGAGCTTACTTGTTCTTAACCTTCAAAATCATTTTGGGTGGATTAATGTATCTGTTTCGACATAGTATAATTTTCAATTCTCTCTCTCTCTCTCTGTCTCTCTCTCTCTCTCTCTCTCTCTCTCTCTCTCTCTCTCTCTCTCTCTCTCTCTCTCTCTCTCTCTCTCTCTCCCTCCCTCCCTCCCTCCCTCCCTCCCTCCCTCCCTCCCTCCCTCCCCCTCTCTCTCTCTCTCTCTCTCTCTCTCTCTCTCTCTCTCTCTCTCTCTCTCTCTCTCTCTCTCTCTCTCTCTCTCTCTCTCTCTCTCTCTCTCTCTCTCTCTCTCTCTCTCTCGCTCTCTCTCTCTCTCTCTCTCTCTCTCTCTCTCTCTCTCTCTCTCTCTCTGTGTATATATGGAGAAATCTGAGATAAGCAGAGAGAGTTAATGATAGGTTGTGAACGAAAGGTAATTTTATTTTAATAATATTTTTTTTCATATATGTCTATTAGTTTCTATTTACTAATTTAATTTCTTTTACAGGCTCAAATAATCACTAATATGTGGGATTTTGGATAGCATAAAAGAATCAAAGCCATTGATTCTTTACGTAAAACAGAGGATTCTAGTATTGTTGCTTCTTTGAAGAAACTATCACGTGCTAGCTCAAAAGACGCGAACCTTATAGATGGCGAACTTGGTTACGTAGGAACTATTGTTGGTATCTACGAAATTTCATTTCGTACATTCAAATAGGTAGAAAAAAGTTTATATTTTTTATGATGGAGTTAGTTATTTTTTTAAGCACCTAATAATGGGTTTTTTTTTTTATATATTTTGATAGTTCATCTTGAAGGTTGAGTGGTTTTGAGCAGAGTATAAAGGTAGTAATTCCACATTAAGAAAGGAATTATCTGGGTTTTGGGCAATTGATTCTTCCAAGGTAAGGCGATCTACTAAAGAACCATATATTCTTCCTAGGCATATTGAACAAGCATTTTTTATAAAAAACCAGATTCTCACCCTTGGTAGCATCATTCATGTTCAACCTAGGGGTAGCTCTTTGTTTGAACAGTTTATTGTTAGAGAGATCGAAGAAAATCCTCTTGATGATTCAGCATCAGATACTGATACATCAATGTGAAAGAGAAATTAGAATCATTATACGTGATAATGATACTAATCTTTTTGATGAAGAGGATGCTACTCTACATGTTGTTTCTACTAACGAGGAAGAGGAATTACCAGAAATCGATATTAATCCATCAATAGATGATGTGACTCATGAGAACACAGATTTAACAATAAAAGAAATAAATGAAATCAATAAGGATAATGAAGATGAGACTATCTTGATGTCTTACCAAAATGATGGCAATAATGAAAACATATGAGCAGATTAGATAGTAAATTCTACTCTAGTTATCCATCAATAACTTAAAGCTTCTAAATGGATATCAGATAATAGATTCTTTATTCAACTTGAATAACGATGAATCCTACTAGAGAGATGAAATCATGTTCTTTTAAGTTAGAACATGAAGCTCGGGGATATGCCTAATTATTTTATATATAGCTTTATCTTCAAGGAGCAAATTTTTATCATGTATGTATGCATATGTGTGTGTGTGTATTCATGTGTATTATATGTATACATATGTTAGTATGCATATATATGTATTTCATGTATATCTATGTGTGTGCATGTGTGTGATATATGTATACATGTGTTAGTATGCATATGTGTATATATGCATATGCATTTATGTAAAATATTTATGTATTCATGTAATATATGCAAATGTTTATAATTGTGTATGCATGTATAAGTATACATTTGTGCATGTAGGCATGTATATGTGATTTGTACATGTATATATGTATATGTGTCTATATGTGTACATGTAAATATGTATGCATGCAGGGGTCCCCCCTCCCCCTCAAGGGTCTCCCCACCCTCCCTTAGTGCTCCTCCTTCACCCCCTCTTAAGTCTCTCTCCTGCCCGCCTCCCTCTCGCAAAGGTGCCATCCTCCCATCCATCGGCTCTCACTATACTCCCTCTCTTGTGCCATCATTGCACCACCACTGTGCTGCCACTGCACTATGGCCAAGCCACGGCTAGTCCTGCACACATACCCCACCCTCTCGTTCCCCGGGTTGCCACCATCCGTCTCTCGATCCCAATGGTTGATGAGTATGATGACTCCACAGTCAGACACATCTCAAGTGTTGATCGTGATCGCAACGTAACTGAATGTAGAAGATGCAATCGGGCTCATTGAAAGGCTCTCGAAATAGAGATTAACTGGCTCCTCCTTGACAATTCTAATCTACATGAAGGATGAGTTCACTATCGAACCAAGCCATCAACCGGATTCCATCAACCAAATCGATGTAACAAACCACATCACTCATTTAGAGGACTCTCTTTCTCATCTAGTTGATCTAGTCGAACACCACCTCTTCTCCTCCAACCAAACCCACCTGCAATAGAGCCCCCAATGGGACATGCAACCGAAACCCCAACCGCAAGCGACTCCCATTAACCCATCACTAATCAACCAACTCCAATTGGGGGATATCGATGATCTAGACTCCCTTGGCCTCTTCAAGCCTAACCCACTTGATAGATATCATGTCGGGCACAACTCCATAGTTGTGAACCAGTGGATCGATGCAATGGAGAGCTACCTCTAGATGCTCCGCATTGGACACAACAATTGGACCCATATAGCCAGCCAGTTCCTTCAGGATGAAGCCTCAGCATGGTTCATGGCAGAACAAAAGAAGAAAACCCAGGGCACTTGGGATCACTTCAAGGTTGTCCTTGTCGACTACTTTTTCCTTCGCAACGAGGCCTTCCAAGTGTGGGATGAGTGGTGGAACCTCCCTCAAGATAGATTCATCTAACCATACATCTCCCATTACAGAAAGCACATGCTCCAAATCTCAGACATAACAGAGTTAGACTGCCTACACAGATTCCTCTATGAGTGCTCACCTTAGTATCGAAAGGAGGTCGAGCAGTTAAATCCACAGCCTTGATAAGAAGCAACCAACATAGCTAAACGGTTGAAAGATGACTACTCAAACTGGCAACCGAAACCTAACAATCAAGGGCAAGGAAGCAGGCGAGACACTAACACATCATTCAACCAAAACCAAATGAAACAAAGGTAGATAGAGTACCTGCGAGCACAAGGTTAGAATCAGAGTATGGGAGAGCATGCCCTACCCACTCCACAAGATACTAGAAGAAGCTCCCCACCCACAAACGAGCAAAACTGACGAGACCCAAGATCGGTGTGCAGATTTTGTTGAGGACCACACCTGTCCCACCTTTGTCAACAACAACCGCAAGACACTAGGGTCAACTCCACAAAAGGCCCTCCTCATGAAGAAGCATCGGCATCGGGACCTAGAATCACAAAGTTCGAAAGCAGTCAATCCAATGAACCCAAGTCACCACGACACACTTCCTAAAAAGGCAAGGCCAAATGCAACTTGATCGTGTTGCCTATAGTTCACCAAACATTCATCATGGGCAAGACTCGAGGCCTTGACATTCCCATGCTAGTCGACACAGGAGCAACACATAACTAGCTTGAACTTAGTAAATCTCTATGAATCTCCGTGGTTTTTTTCCCACGGGCATAGTTGCCATGTATGCCATGTCGAAGGCATACCTATCTACATAGGTAAGATGTTCGAGCACTTGGATTTCCTCGTCTTATCGATGGAATCCTTCGAAGATATCATTGAGCTCTCTTTTATAGACCAACACATGATCACATACTTTGGGAAAGGGCTAGATAAACTCCTCCTTGATCAATACGGCCAATCCATTTTGGTCGACTATCATCGCGTCCAATCAGCCTGAGAGGATTCGTTCATTGAGAGGATACCTAGACACAAGCAAAAACAAAACAATCCACACCATCACCACCGAAATCAACCAAAGCAAGAATTGAAGGCTTAAGCATGGGCCTCCTCATCTCACCACACCCCCAACACTTTATCACACAAGCAATTTAGTAAAGCAATTTATCAAGGCAAAAAGGCACACCTATGCCTCTTACCACCAGTTGAGATAGAGCCAAAATTGTCCCCAATTGATGTATCTGAGATTGGCCACCCCAGCTTCATGTTTATCCTAGAGGAATATGCAGATGTTCTTACAGACACGCTACCACCCAGACTCCCACCATCACGCAATGTTCAACATTAGATTGACATCCTCCTAGGTCAACTAACCCCTTCATGGGCCCCCTACAAGATGAATGAGACCAACCTGAAGGAGCTTAAGTGCCAACTACACGAACTAGAGGAACAAGGCTACATCCAACCAAGAAACTCTCCATATGAGGCACCAGTTCTCTTTGTGAAGAAGAAAGATGGTTCATTATGTCTATGCATGGACTACCAAGCACTTTAAAAAATTACTATCAAGAGCAAGTGCCCGGTCCGGGTAATGGAGGAACTCCTAGATTGCCTGGTCTTTTCGCACACGGTACGAACGTTATGAATGGCTAATTATGCCGTTCAGTCTCACAGGTGCCCCTGCCACATTTTGCTGTGAGATGAATGATGGCTT
This sequence comes from Ceratopteris richardii, assembly GCA_020310875.1. NCBI lineage: Eukaryota > Viridiplantae > Streptophyta > Polypodiopsida > Polypodiales > Pteridaceae > Ceratopteris > Ceratopteris richardii. Next base: position 186,050,726 of record CM035414.1, on the reverse strand, counting down.
TCAGGATATGCTTGATCTTTTTCTCATCATATACATTGCCAACCTATTAATTTAAAGTCCCACACTATAAGAGCATTACGAACATGTGAAGGCCGTTTTGCAACACCTACGGGAACAATGCCTCTTTGCTAAACCAAGTAAATGCGAGTTTGCCATGAAGAAGGTGAAATTTTTGGGATTCATTGTCTCAGAACTTGGGCTTCATATCGACCCCAAGAAAGTGGAAGTTTTGCTAAAATGGGCTCCCCCAACCACGGTCAAAGTGGTCCGAGAATTCATCAAATTTCGCCAGTTTCCACGCCATTTCATTCGAGACTTTAGCAACATCATAGCTCCACTCCTAGAATTCATCAAACAGAAGGAAGACTTCAAGTCGGGCCAAGCAGAGGAAGATGCATTCAAAGCACTTAAGGTCGCAATGTGCAATGCACCGCTCCTCAAGCTCCCAGAGTTTGACAAACCCTTCGGGATTCACATGGATGCATTTGGCACCATAATTGGAGGGGTCCTGATGCAAGATGGGAAACCATAGCCTATGAATCACATAAGTTCACTGAAGTAGAGATAAGGTGGAGCACACACGAGAAGGAAATGCTCATAGTCATCCATATCCTCCATAGATGGAGACACTAGATTCAGGACAAGCACACCAAAGTCTTCACTCATAATATTTCACTCAAGTATTTCTCTTTGCAATTGAAGCTAAGTCCAAAACAAGCTAGGTGGTAGGACTTCCATGCAGATTTTAGTATCGAGATCATCCACAAGCCTGGGAAACATGACATCATGCCATATGCACTAAGTAGAAGGCACAAGATTCAAGCCTTTTCCATGATCTCATCTGATCTGAGGGGCACGATCAAGATAGGTCAAGAACGTGACACCCAAGTCCAGGAACTCATGCATGAGGATCTCAATGCCTTGCACTCAGGTAGGTAATCAATCAAAGAAGGCAGGATCTATCGTAAAGGCCAAATTTATGTCCTAGATGACTTCATGCTACACAAGGAATTGCTCTGGGCAACACACAATTGTAAAGTGGCAAGACATGGAGGTTAGAACTGTAGCTACGAGGTGCTACATAGAAACTTCTGTTGGCCAGGTATGAAAGCTCAAGTCCAAGAGTATGTGGAGACATGTCCGATGTGCCAACTCATCAGGCAAGAGAAAATCAAATCAACGGGCCATTTAGAACCTCTACCCATACCAAACAGACCCTGGGACATGATTAGTATGGACTTCATAACCGAGCTCCCCCACAAAAGGAAGTAAGCCCAAAGCTTTGAGGAAATCTTCAAACTTCCCCCAGGTAGAGCCGTCGTGAAAAGGTCTACAATGTTCTCTTGTGTGGGCACATATACCAAGCTGATCTCCCCAATAGAGAACCACTCCCTGACATAATGATAATGCACCTCAATGTGCTTAGTGCAAGCATGGAATGCAGGGTTCCTCGAAACTGCCAATGCACTCTGACTATCAGTGAAGATGGTGGTGGCAAAAGACTGAGAGTAGGCACTTCCTCACAACTAGAAGTGGCCATAGTGGGTGCTTCTTGCTCAACCAAGATATACATGAGCTACCAAGCATGAAGCAAAAGCCACTAGTGGACACATGAGTGTGATAATAGCCTGCCCACTCAAAGTCAGAAAAAGCATGTGAATCTCATGGTAGTGATACCCCCTTAGGATAAAACAATCCAAGTAGCCAGGTACCACTCAAGTAGCAAAAGATGTGCTTAACCTTCTGACAATGCTTAACACCTGGGCAATGCATAAATCTACTCATCTGTGAGAGAGCAGGAATATGTGGCCAAGTAATGTATAAGTAAATCAAGCATCCAACAGCCTGCTGAGAGAGAACAACATCAAATACATCTCCAGCGTCATGAAGACTTAATCCTAAACCTATCTCCATAGGACTGGCAATAGGTTTACAATCTTCAAGGCAAAAATGTTGTAATAATATGTCAATATATTTTATTTGACACAAAGCGATTCCACCATTAACTTCATAAATTGAATGCCCAAATAATGGTGCAAATATCCCAAATCAGGCATCTCAAATGAGGCATGCAAATCAGTCTTTAAATCAGCAATATGCTTGTCATGAGGGCCAGTGAGCAACATGTCATCAAGATACACAACAATGATTAGAAGCACATCATTAGCATGCTTAACAAATAAGGTGCTTTCAGTTGGACTATTCTCAAAACCATGTGCAATTAGATAGGCATGTATCTTTTCATACCAAGCATGTGGTGCTTCACCCAACATATGAAATACATCACTTCGTTCAGCCATGGCCACTGACTAAGATATCCTGATGCAGAAAAATGATTGTATCTGAAAAGTTAAACACAACTACCTTGACAAGTTCTGCTAAGCTTGTAGCAAACTTTGAGTTGCTTATACGGGCGAACCAAATCCTATATATATCTTTGGCACAAAAAGATGCAATATCTTGCACAAGTGCTGCAATAGTGCATTCAAAAGCCAAAACAAGCTTAGATCGCAATTTCAGCACCACATAGTGAAGTTGTTTTGATCTCCTAATCACCGTGAGTATGCTCACCAAATTTCGTGCAATTCTAAGAATGTGACCAGAGTCAATGACGCCCTAGATGAAGCGGCGACCTACTCTGATACCAATTGTTGGAGTTTGAGGTCTATGAAAGCATGCAAATAGCACAACGAAGAAGAAGAACCTTGGAACACAACACACAATATTGAATGTATTACCACTAGAATATACAAAGGCTATAGGCGTATATAAAAGCCATGGGAAAAAACCTTCTAAAGAGGGAAAAAAAGTGCCTCGGTGATCCTAGAGTGTTCACACACATCACTACCTAAATATATAAACAAGGGTATGCCTTGTGGTGCCCAATTGTGCGCAACTATGAGGGGTAGTCAAACTACTCATGCCAAGCTCTCATTGCCGTCCCTTGTAAAGTGATTTACAAACATAATAGAAAACATGTTCTTTGGAAATCATCTTGGCATTCCGTATCGAGTTTCGTGCATGTTTGGGTTGAATGTCTCAATGTCTATGATAAAGGTTGGAAAATGGACTATAGAACTGTAAAACCATGAGTGAAAATAGATCACCATCCACTAGTGTGAATCACAGTGGAAATCACATAATACGATTAGTGAATATATGGCATAATACAAAGCCAACCAACTGACAAATGGGATGTATAATCGAGGCTCCAATCAGACCAAGTATCTTCAAGAATGCAAGAAAACAAGTGCCAAACAAGATCCAAACCAATCTCGCTTATAAAATCGTGTGTGCAATCGACAAATAAAACCATATGCAAGTGGCTTACATGAATAACATGAATAGGATACCACAATGCCACTATATATCCAATAGAAAAATCACGATCAAACTCAAGTTTACATAAACATAGAACTAGACCACAACCTCATCGTACATGTCAAATCAATTGACAAACAATCTACTCCATTCTCATACGGAGGGAAAAACACATGGATCATACACAACCATTGAACACCGAGCTCTAATCCAAGAGCTCATACACACATATTCCTCCAAAGAATTGTCTTTCAAGACCAAGATCTAATATAGGAGCTCATGAAATCTCTCTCAAACTATGCTCACATACTCTAACACCGAGAGCATGCGCATTAAAAATTCTCTTTCCAAGGAATGTCAAACAAAGAGCACTAATAGCTTTTTCATCAAATAATGGACACACAGAATGCTCTAATCTAAGAACATAAAGGGCTCTCTTCCTTGAAAAAGCTCCTACATATGCACTGCATACAAGAACCCACCATGCGTGAGCGAATTTTTTTCTTCTGCTCATGCTCATTAGCTCTCTTTCTCTTCTCTCCATTTCTTTGTTGTAGTTAGCAGTCTCTATGGTATTTTCTTAGAATTTGTGCATATTCGTATCGGAGAGCCATCATCCATGTTGGATGGCTAACATCACCCAAGATAATTGGGATTTCACACATTGAGAGCCATACGATTCTATCCAACCATTATTAGTGAATACAAGTACCCTTAACTTGCTCTCAAAAATACTCAACCATGTCATTCTACTCAGGTTCTCCATAGACTAGTACATCGATCTCAAGCCCCTCCATGAAAATTTCTTTTTATTTGTATTCCTTTCTAGTCATACAAATTCCAATGTCTAGGGAGAAGATCCAATGGTGGTAGTTGGTAGAAGTGGAAAGGTTACATACAAATTGATGGGGAGCCTCACGAACCCCAAACGATTGATTCTCAATAAGAAAGCCCTTGAATGTTATATTCTAGAGATGTACATGCCTCGAGGAATGAGAAGTTCCTTGCTTGGGGGATAGCCAAGGTCAAAAGCCAGGGAATTCATATCAGGTATCTACTCGTCTGGCCATCGTGAGTAAATATCTCATATGAACTCTCTGACTTTTGGCCTTGGCTATCCCCTGAGCAAGGAAGCTTCTCGTTCTTCCACGCATGTACATCTTTTGAATATAACACTTCATGAGTAGATACCTCATATGAACTCTTTGGCTTTTGGTCTTGGCTATCCCCGAGCAAAAAACCTCTCCTTCCTCCAGACATGTACATCTCTGAAATATAACACTGAATGTGAGAAAGATCCCATGGATGTAAGCATTGTCAAAAAAATTGATCAAAAAGTAAAGGCAAAAAAAACGACATTGTGAGGGTGAGTGAAAGGTTTATGAACCTCTTTCGCTTTCTCCTTGGCTTTTCTCGTGATTTCAACTAATTTATAATAGTTTCTGGAGAAAAAGGAATCGTGCCGATTCTACGCCTTTGTATTTTACTTTTTCAATATTAATCTGTCAAACAAAAAGAAAAAGGAATCGTGCCATGCGGGACTCGGCAGAGTCGGCACTGGACACCTGCCACCAATCTCATTCAGCGTCTGTGACAATTTACAAAGCTGGAAGCTTCGCGACATGGCAGCAGCTGCCAAATCAATAGATGCACTGTATCACTTTCGATAACTGACCGCATTTGTGCGCGAAGTTAGCGCGCCCCTTAAATTTAAGAAGTCTGTGGGAGCATGTGCAGTCATCTCAAATGTGACCTGATGTACAGACGTGACTGCAGATGCAGGCTCATGCAGAAGAAGGGCAGCTTTCCCGTTCCAATGTCAAATCTTCTCCCGTAATTGCATAAACTTGAACCTCGGTTCTCCTCCACTGTGTGTGTGTGCGTGTGTGTGGGAAGTCATTGGGAAGGACGTACTTGAGATTGCATGCGGATTGAAGACGTGACAGCATCCGCTCGGTGCGCTGTCAGTTCCGTGCTGGGCCTGCCTGTGACTTTGCACGGCACGACAGCTCACTCACACCATTTGTATTGTACACTGTGTAATGTGGCTGCTATGGGGTGTGACTCACATGCATGATGGTCCCTTGTTCTAAAAAAGCAGAACAGAGACTCTTTTCTCAAGCAATGACATGTATGATGTATGCGTTCTTTTTTTACACGATTCAAGGCAGGCTTTTTTAGCCTTAGATGGGTCTGCGCACGTTAGTGTGTGCGTGGTCGTGCATTTTGTCTCTTTAGACAGGACCCAGAGTTTTTGTTTTTTGATAAAACGAAGTTAGGCCTTCGCCTATTCTTTCGGACTTTAATTAAAATAAAGAAGAAAAGTTACACGTGAATGGAACTAGTGCCTATGGGACACACCAAATCCCACAAAGTAGGGGACAAGTTCGATAAGCTAGAGGGCATTACAAATGAGGCGTACAAAACTATCATCTCCCTCATGCGGGACCCATTTGGTTTCAGCTTGTTATCTATGAGGAGATAAATGCAGTGGTGCCTAAATGGTGGAGATCTCTTATCTCGAGAGATTCTTTTGCCTAGAAGAAATAACCTCTGATGGCATTCCACAGCTTTGATGAGCAGCCAACCGCCTCACCCAACAGCGTCTGTTGCCAATTGATTTGGTTCGAGAGCCGCAAAATCTGTGTCACATGATGCCAGATAACATAGGACTTGGGGCAATTGAAGAAGAGGTGAACAAGATCTTCGATGCATCGATGGCACTGCTTACACCATGGAGGCACACCACAAATTTTGTTGGCCCTTGCGTTGTACCAGATACGCTTATGCAAGATTTGCCACATGAGGACGGACTTCTTGATCTCAATAAGGGGATGCCAAATAAACATGAACTTAAGTTCCCATCGAACTTTGGTCCAAGAAAGGCACCACACCTTGTTAAGAGTGTGATGACCATCTAAGTTTAGTTTGAAGTTGGGATTCTGAATAGATTCTTACCATTGCTCCATTTGAGGCCCTCTAGGCAAGTAGGATCCTGTCCGCAAAGAAGGCGGGTAGTTGAGTGGTCCCACGCTAAACACCTGTTTTGAAGAAGAGTCCATTCTTCAAGAGTCCAAACCTCCTCTATGGAAGGACATGTGTGAATATAAGGCCACATTAATGTCTTTGGGGATTTTTTTTTCTTTCTTTTTTTAAATAAAGGAAGTTTAGCCTTGGCCTATTCTCCGAGACTTTAATTAAAATAAAGAAGAAAAGTCACAAGTGAATGGGACTAGTGCCCATGGGACTCCCCAAATCCTACAATGGATTTCTCAATCGACCATTCCTTTGGGGTTTGGCCAAAGTTGACAGCACATTGCTCCCTCCAAATCTTCCAAAGAGTCTCACCCCTCATGGCATTCCACAACCTTGATGAGCAACCAACCGCCTCACCCAGCAGTGCCTATTTCCAATCGATTTGGTTCGTGAGCCTCCAAACCTCTGTCACGTGATGCTAGATAGCAAGGGACTTTTGGGGCAATCGAAGAATAGGTGAACTAAATCTTCGTTGCATCAATGGCAACACTTGCACCATGAAGGAACACCACAAATTTTTTTAGCCCTTGCATTGGACTAGATTCCCTTATGCAAGATCTTCCACATGAGAACGGACTTTTTGATCTCAATTAGGGGGTGCCAAATAGACATGAACTTTAGTTCCCATCGAAGTTTGGTCCAAGAAAGGCACCACATCTTGTTAAGGGTGTGATGACCATCTAAGTCTCTTTGAAGTTGGGGATTCTGGATAGTTTCTTACCATTGCTCCATTTGAGGCCCTCCAAGCACGAAAGATCCTATCCACAGAGAAGGCGGATAGTTGAGCAATCCCATGCTAAACACCTGCCTTGAAGAAGATTCCATTTCTCATGAGTAACTCTAAGCCTCGAGTCTAAGTCTTCGAACCTGATCCACTAGCCGGTCTCTTGTTTCCAGAGCTGTTTCCACTATTTGAACCCCTTGTTCCATAGCCGCTTAGCAGTTTGGAGGTTCCAAGACTCCACCCCCCTAATGTCAATGATCGCGAACCAGATAGAGTCATTTTATCTTATCCCGGCTGCCCACTTCCACTCATCACTGATCTTGATGAATTATTTGGCCTTGTTCCAACTCTTCCATAAGGAACGCACGAGGCTAGAGCCTTTAGGGGACACCGGGTGGGGGGAGAACATAAGCGAAAGGATCCCTATGTCCTTCCAACCAGGAAATCCTACCAAGGTAAGGTCCTTCAAGTTTCTGAAGATCAATTTAGCCCAAGAGGAATCACTATTGCTCCAAGCCTTCATAAACCACTTTGCTGCCAACTTGTCAACCAACTGAGCGATATCCAAGATACCCAAGCCCCCTGAGTCTTTCGAGCTAATGCAAGTTTCCCATTTGATTTCGGGAATCCCCCTCCTATTGGGGTCCCCAGTCCATAGGAAGTTTTTGCAGATTCTTTCCACTTTGGCCAACTCTTTCTCCTTAGGTCTCCAACACGAGATAAAGTAGATAGTCATAGAAAGCGTAAATGTGTTAACAACCATTGCACGCCCTGCCAAGTTTACTTGCATACCTTTCTAATGATTTAGTTTTCTATCCAGTTTGGATAGCACCCAGTTCCATCGTTGGTCCATTGAGATGTTGAAGCCCATCGGAATATCGAGGAGACATAAGACTTCACCTCTACAGATAACTTGACACCCCTGATGTAACAACAGTTGCGATGGAGTTCCACGAATTGCTCTGAAAGCACTTTTAGCATGGTTGATTTTTCATCCTGATGCCATGCAAAAGGCACCTCTAGAACACCTCAACGTTGTTCGTATCGTTAAGTACAAAGGCATTCATGTCATCGGCAAAGACTCTCACAATCATTTGGACGTTTGCTATCTTGTTTGGTAAAGCCCTCAATTTTTTTTCTTTTTGAGAAAACAAGGAAAGTATAAATTAAAGCAAGAGAGTATACAAAGTGCAAGGGGCAAGATATGCACCCCAACTACACTCATACAAGCTTAAACATTACAAACCATGTGAAATCTTTCTGGAAGTATAACTCTAACAACATTGATTTCCATCTAGAACTAGGGATAGAGGATATAATCATCCGCTTGGAGCAATAACTAGTGGGACAACCTTAAATGGCATAAATGGCATCAAGACCCAAGTAATACATTTCTCTATGAAGATTGAGGAGAACCGAGTTCACGTTCCAGTGGGAGTTCAAAACAGGAAGGTTTCTGCACCTCCAGATTTTCCAAGGATGCAGCCTCTCCAAACGTTCCAAAGTACTAGGTCCAAATCCACGCAGCTGCCAAGCAAAATTTCAAGGACAATAAAAGGCTCTCTATTTCTGTAGGTAATGACTTTATTGAGAATTCGCCAAAACTGCTTGGCAATCACACAGTCCATCAAAAGATGGGGTAAATCTTCCACCTTTCCACAATGCATACGAGCTTCTGCATTACATTTATACTTATGAACTCTCCGACCAACCCACAAACCATTATGTATGATAACACACTGTAGCATAGAATGCTTGTTGCATTTAGGAAAGGCCCACAAGCACTTGAATCGATATCTCCACTGAGAGGCAGATCAGTTGACTTTTCATCTCAGATTGAGTTTGTCTTTGACCTCATCCATAGAGCCTTTGCTCCTCTTGAACTTTTGGAGCATGGCCTTGGTGATTTCTTCAAGTTTGATAACTTTGTCACAGCAGTAGTTCAGCTTTTGCCCTAGCAGCTCTTTTTTCTTCTTTAGGACCTGTTTACAACTAGTAGAGAGGTTAGGTATATCATCACTATTATCATCAGAAAGGAGACTGTCTTGAGTCAGGAAATTGTTCCAAGACTTAAATCCAACCTTGAAACATTTGTGCTCTTTTATAGCTAGGGAATCATCATTCCAATGAGAGAGCCAGCCCAGCAAAGGAGATTCCTGCAAAAGAAACCTCTTGTTAGTAGACATGTTAACATCAGGATTGAACAACTTTTTCACCTTCATCCACACTTTCCACATCCTGGTGGATAGAGGGATCCCCACAAGACAAAAAGAATGTGGGGATATTAAATCAGATACATTTGGGTAGTTTTTTTTAGTATTTCCTTTGGGTAGTATAACCTTTGCTTTGTGGGATACGAGGGGTCTCATGGTCGAGATTCGAAGATCGGCCTTATAATCTGATCGGATGGAAAAATTTGAAGGTTTGATCAACATGAGTTTAAATGAACTAAAACAAGTGTGCATGATGATATTGCATATAGATTTGATGAGCGAAACTCGACTTGAACAAAGTGCTTCCAACATGGATACATATGAGAACCTTTGCTCTTTAGTAATTTGGTTACTATGTATTGATCAGTTGTATGTTTGTTTGAACGCACACATGGTTGGCAACAAAATTTGTTTAATGCTTCTTCTTTACGTGACTTCCATACATCTGTTAGTCGGCCGCCGGAGTGGGATAGATGTAATGACTGCCGAATGTAACGGAGTTTTCGAAATACGTGCGAAAAGTTGGTACGCGCATCTTGTAAAAGCTATATAAAGCAATGTAAGGAGAATGGTCAGAGAGACGTCTTTTCTGGAATTGCCAAATTATTCGCCTGAACATTTGTGAGATTATTGTTTACACTGTTGTAAAGTTCTGAGTACTGTTAGTGTTGAGTTCTGCATCGTCTGCTCACATTGAAGTTCACCATAACGAGTTTTTTGAGTGACGAATTATGTGTCTGAGTACTGTCATCGTATTGTATTACTGTGTGTTCTTCAGTTATTTTCGTACTCTCAGTCGTGTTGAGTAGTTATTCGTATGAGTTGAATAGGTAACCTGATGCATTGTTGAATACGTTCTGTTTGTTTTATTGAACTTATTGTATTCGGTGACGAGGACGAACTATTGCTTACGATAAACGTGAACTTTTATTTGAGATCGCTGTAAAGCGTTATGACAAACGAATCTGTCGGTTAAAGTGTTATCTCTGGTTGATTACTACTGTTGATTCTGTAACTCAGACTACTGCTCTATTCAAATAGCAGATTAGTCTGGAGAAGTTCGGTACGCAAGAATATAGAAATCAAGTATTGTCTAGTTAATGCTAGTAACTGAGCAAAGACGCGCATTCATGTTTTTGATGTTGTGACTAAGAATTGGGAAAAGAGTACAGGGCCTCTGTCTAACAGACCCCTACCACTCCCAAGAACCCACGTTAGTCTGGCAACGCCTTTCGGTAATGATACTAAAAGTTTAACACAGTTTACGGTGAATCACTGTTTTACGTTTAATATTTGTTCGGTAACGATTTCGGCTAGTCAGTAACACAGCGTTACTGTTTTACATTTAACATTTGGCGCCGTCTGTGGGAAAGTGGCATCAAGATTTCCAGTCATTTGTTAGAATCGAATATCCAGATTATCGTTCGATTGGAAGTAGCAATAGAACCAGATTGTTGCAAACTGTTCCGTTAGTAATACTACGCAATTAGTACAAAAAATGATACATGTCGGTTACTCGATCCGGTGAAACGTATCCCAAGAACCATCAGTCTGGAGTACTTAATGTACTAAAGACAACTCTGGAAGGTAAAAGTACAACTAGGTCTGGCCCAGTTGTCAAGAAAGTTAAGAACGTTAGAACTGATTCCGGTCATATTCCGGTGGAACGTGTTACGCCTCTGGTACATTCCGGTACTATTTCGGCACAGTCTATCGAAGATATAGTAATTCCAGAACCTACCAAGACGCAGTTGGAAACTAGTTTAACAATCTTGGAAGAAGATTCAGATTTATCTACGATTAGAAGCATTCTAGTCAAAGAAATCGACGAAGGCGAAAAAACACCGTATTTGGGCATAGATGATCCGGATGCTCACGTACGCACTTTCGAGATAAGCTATGCAGTTCTCAACCATCCACCGGATCAGGCCTACAAAGCCATTGTCTTCCAATCTACACTTGTCAATGAAGCAGCCAGATGGCTTACAGAATATGATATTAATCACTTCGGCACCTATGAAGCAGTACGAGATGCTTTTCTGCAGCGATTCAGGCTAAAAAAGAATCCAGCGAAAATTTTTGACTATTTGCAGAACAACAGACAGAAGGCAAATCAAACCGTACAGGAGTATGCTACTCTCTTCAGAACGCACTTAAGGCAGCTACCACCGGCTCATGCTAACTTACCAGATGACGTTATCACTCAGTGGTTCATCAATGGCTTAACTCCACAACTTAAGCAGATCATGATCATAAGATGTGTCGGAGCCATGACCCTCGATGCAGTCATTGCAATGACTCTGCAACTGGAAAACAAAGTCGGTGGATTTACAGAAGATCTGGAGTGGTTAAAAACAAACAAAAATGTTGCCGAAGATATGACCAGACAAGTATACTACATCACATGCAAAAATTCAGGACATACTAGTGCCAATTGTGCACTTAATCAGACATTCTGCGCTATCTGCAACACTACCGGACACACCACCAAAAACTGCGCATACAACGCTAGAGTATAGGGAACAGCGACTGTCAATGCAATTATCCAGGAACAAGGGCAGCCAGCCAACCATTATGTGCCTCCACAAATGAGAAACAACCAGCAGCAAGGATATCGAAATTACAGAGGACAGAGGAATAACAACTATAATACAAATCGCTTGCAAAACGGACCACCACCGGAAAATCCTAATTTACCACCACCACGCTGTCATTTTTGTGGTGAATTTGGACATATTAGGAGATTTTGCAAGGATGCAGCTGACAATGATCAAAGGAAGAAGGAACGTCAAAATCCAATGGCCAACATGGTACACATCACACCGGTGGAAACACAGGCTGCTGCAGTCTAGACTCGTTCTGGTAAACCACTGCAACCGATAGCAGAAATATTTGAGCCAGGGATACGTGAACAACACAGAATGTACAACAAGGGTAGTCAATGGACCACAACAGAACCACTAGTCTTCCCAGAGCCTATTCCGGTAACCCAGCCATCGTTAACAAAGGAAGGAACACAACAACGGGAGTCAGCAGCGGGGATATCATCAACAGCAGATACATTACCAACCGTAGACACCTTCGCATCAGCAGAGGCATGAACTTCAACATCAGTGGAGCCTGTCAATCAATCTCAACAGGCCTGGGAAATCCTATCTAAGGCATCTATCACTCTGCCTCTGGGCCAACTACTGGCATTAGTACCTCGAATTCGACAACAGTTCCAACAACAGTTTAGTCCGGTGCCTTCTTGTATTCCAACGACAGTAGCAGTTCAACCGGAACCTGATTCTACGGTTGATCATTCAGTCCCCTTGATTACAGTATGGTATAAGAGTCATAAGATTACGCAGGTACTAATTGATGGAGGCTCTGGTGTTAACATTGCGACTGCGGCATTATGCAAAAGGTTAGGGTGGACCGAAATCGAACCAGTTCAATTTTTTGTCAGAATGGCTGATCAATCAAGAGTCCATCCCGTAGGACTTGTGCGGAATGTACCCATCACTTTACAAGGTATGACCTTTAAAATGACCTTTGTTATACTAGATCTGCCGGAATCCACTTTGGATTACAACCTTCTTTTCGGCCGACCTTGGCTGAAGCATGCGAAGGTAATACAGGACTGGTCTGCACAAGAGCTTACGTTTAAAGATGGCAATCGTAGATATGTGGTAAAATTAGATGCTATACAACCCTGCGAGCTACACGCTAGACCGTATTTTGCTGAACCAGTCCATGCTAGATGGATTATCAGACGATGAAGAAGAAGAGGTCCTGAAGAGTAACGCTGACTTAATTTCCTTAGGGACTATTGATCTACAGTCCGTTGTAGATAATTGGAATGCTTCAGTCTGTACAATAATACCCATCACAGAAGAAGCTAAGAAGGAAGACATTGTTTCGACACATGACAATGAACTGCAGCAACTCTTTAAACCAACAGACGACACAGAGAAACATCAACAGTTCTATGTCCCTGAAGATCAGCTGATCACTTACAATTTAGGAGATGAAGAACATCCGCGTCCTGTGAAGATAAAGCAAAACTTACCGGAAACATTTCAAGCAGGTTTAATCCAGCTACTCCGAGAATTCACTGACGTTTTTGCATGGGACTACAAAGACATGAAAGGATTGGACCCCCGCATCTACCAGCACAGGGTCATGCTGAAGCTAGAAGCAAGATCGATAAAGCAAACCAGCTACCAGATGAATCCCCATTATGCATCTCAGGTAAAGGCAGAACTTGATAGGTTTCTAAAAGCTAGATTCATCGTGCCAGTAGAGCATGCTGAATGGATCTCTCCGATTGTGATTGTGCCAAAGAAAAACAAGCAATTGAGAATCTCTGTAGATTACTGGAAATTAAATGCAGCAACCATACCGGATCCCTTTCCAATCCCCTTTTTGGATACCATGCTTGATAGAGTAGCAGGCCACGAGATGTATTCATTCCTAGATGGATATAGTGGCTACAACCAGGTGAGAATGACTGAAGAAGACATACCAAAAACTGCATTTATTACCAACTGGGGTGTCTTTGCTTGTACGGTAATGTGGTTTGGATTGAGAAACGCACCAAGCACATTTCAAAGATGTATGCAGGAGATATTTTCTCCTTATCTCACTTCATTTATGCAAGTATATCTCGATGACTTTTCAATTTTCGATTAGATGATAGCACACCTGTGCCATTTACGGTGCTGCTTTCAGAAATGCAGAGAGTATAGACTCTGTTTGAACCCAAACAAATCTGTGTTTGCGGTTTCATGTGGCAAGTTACTTGGCCACATTGTATCTGCACAAGGTATCCAAGTAGATCCAGATAAAATTTCGGCAGTATTAGAAGCTCCGGTGCCAGCTACTCCAAAAGAAGTTATGCGCTTTATGGGCCAAGTACGGTGGCATGGAAGGCACTTACGGTGGCTTGCTCATCTGGCTATACCACTAAACAAGCTAATCTCCAAGACACCTCGACAATTTGAATGGACCCAAGAATGCCAGATAGCATTTGATAGTTTAAAGCATTTATTAACACAAGTTCCTATCTTACAGCCACCGGACTGGGATCACCCATTTCATGTATTTGTCGATGCTTCAGATATAGCAATAGGAAGTGTGTTGATGCAACAAATTGATAAATGGTTCAGACCAGTGTATTATGCAAGTCGAAGATTAGCTCCTGCTGAGAAGAATTACTCTGTAACAGAAAGAGAATGTCTAGGGCTAGTATATTCTGTCAAGAAATTCATACATTACTTGCTAAGTCGTAAATTCACATTTCATGTAGATCATGCTGCACTTGTCTATCTAGTTCAGCAACAGCATCTAGGTGGTCGATTAGCACGATGGGTCTTACTCTTGCAAGAATTTGACTACGAAGTCATTCACCGACCAGGCAGCTCACATGCCTTAGCATATTTCTTATCCCGCTTAGATTCCGGTGAAGCTCCGGTGGGCATAGATGACACGACACCCGCGATTTATGTGTCAGAACCAATTAATGAAGATTCTGTAGACCCACCTATCCCATTTTCATATTATGATCAGATCTTGACTTTTCTCACTGATGGTTGTCTTCCATCTCAGACTTCCACGGCAGTACGCAGGAAAATTGCAGTCTTTAGCCACCGATTTTGGTTAATTGCTGGAGAACTATATTATGTAGATCATACCGGAATCCTACTTTGCTGTATTCCACCGCATGAAGTTAACTCAGTTATCACTTTGGCTCACTCGATTCCTTTTGGTGGCCATTTTGCTGCATATTTAACTCACCGGAAAATTCTGCAGAGTGGTCTCTGGTGGCCAACGATGTACAGAGATATCTCACAGTTTGTCAAACAATTTGATACTTGCCAAAGATTTGGCCAGCCTTTGCAACGTCATCTCTTTCCTCTGCAACCCATCTTACCATTGGAACCTTTCCAAAAGTGGGGTCTAGATTTTATCGGTCTGATTACACCTCCAGCAGTCTTCAGTAACAACCGTTACATACTGACTTGTACAGACTATGCAACCAGATGGGCAGAAGCCTGGGCTTTACGGTCTGCTACAGCAGTTGCGGTAGCAAAATGTCTACTAACCGATGTCTTTCCACGTTTTGGCTTACCATTGGAAATTGTCTCAGATCAAGGCACTCATTTTGTAAACAATTTAATGAAGGCACTTACACAGTCGTTCCAGGTCACACATAAATTTAGTTCTCCTTAGTATCCTCGTACTAATGGGTTGGCCGAAAGTACAAACAAATCTTTACTGAATATGCTTCGGAAATTGATCATGGAAGCACCGGAAAGATGGGATCAACTGCTACCTGCAGTGTTATGGGCATACCGGACTGCATACAAGGTAACAACAGGATTGACACCCTTCAAACTAGCTTATGGCTTAGAAGCAATAGCACCAATGGAGATAGTTATACCAAGTTTACGAGTAACAATCGCTCAGAAACTACTACCGGAAGACTCACTGTCATTTCGGTTGGACACACTCAGAGAATTAGATGAGCACCGATGGCTCAGTTTTTTAACCATGCACGAAGTCCAACTAAGACAGGCAAGGATGCACGATCGAAACCTGAAGACTCCAGTGTTTTCGGTGGGCCAGCTTGTACTTTTCTATAATGCAAAGTCAAATAGATCCGCAGGCAAATTCAAATTACAGTGGTTCGGCCCTTACAAGATCTCAGAGCAAATCGGTCTAGCAGCTTTTCGGTTGACTACGTTGACCGGAAATCCACTTCCAAAAGCAATCAATGGTTCGAAGCTACGACCGTATCAACACGCTGCTAGCCCGCATTAAAACATTCGGCGGTGGACCGCATTTTTTTTTTTACTTTACTTTTCCTTCTGTTCTTTCTTTCTCTTTTTAAATAGCCACGTTTTTGTCATAAGCCGCCCTCCTTACTAATTACTCGAGCATGCATGCCAAATTGAAAGCAGTATCATTCCACCATCGCACAATGATAACCATCACTTTCTACCCCCCCACCGTAATGTCTCTACTTAATCTCTTCTATTACGCCAAAAATCGTTATTGTGTTTTTGTGTTTGTAATCTGTGCACCCACTGTGTTCTGTGTATTCGTGCTCTGTGTTCTGTTTTCGTGTGTGCCATGGAAGCATTGGCGAACTACGTAGCTTTCTGTGACGGTATCCCTACCGAGGTAGGAGAATACCTGTGCACCCGAGGGTTGGCCAACTTCGCTGAGCTGCCTTGGCACTCAGTGGAAGCCCATCCCTTTTTCGCGCAGATCATATCTGCCATCGCTCAATCCCCCACCACTGAGCGAAAATGGATCTTCCTCTCCCTACCATCTCGAACCGTAATAACATTCCAAGCCTTTGCCGAAGCCTTCCGCCTCACCCCACAAGGCAGCGAGAATGGCCCAAGCATCCCCGTAGCCCGAATGATAGCACTCTTCCCCTGCTATTCATCAAATGAGTACGCCATCCTCTGCCGCCCTGAACCCGAAAGAACTGCCCTCCAGTTCTTAGTCGCCATCTTAAACCTCCAGAAATGCACCTATGGTATATCCCGCCCGTTCTACTCCGCCATCGACCTTGCTGCACAAGAACCCGTCAACTTCGCATCCTTTTTCTTTCACCGTATCCATAAGGAATGTGTAGCCATAGTGAAACAAGTTAATAAAGGAACTACCCCTCGATCTAGATTACCCCACATTATTTCATTTCTCTTTCCGGCCATACTCGCAGCACAACCACCACCACGAGGGCCCGTCCTGAGACATGAGGAGTCGATACAGTTGCTAGATGATGAGGAAGAAGAAGATGAAGAAGAGCTCAACCAATTGTTCCGCCGGAAACGCATCAGGATCAGCTCATCCGAAAGTGAGGCACAAGGCTCAGCCGGAACCAATAAAGATGACGATAAAGAAGACGAGAAGCAAGAAGAGGAGACATTCCATGATACAGCTACATCAATACACAATGAATCATCGACTGAGCAACAAGAACAACAAGATCAAGCAGAGACAGAAACGATTTCGACCGAAAAAGAATCAGAGCAACAGGTAGACGAGCAAGAATCCGCTAGGGAAGCACTAGACAAGCTACTTAAGGCAGTGGAATCCAGAGAGACCAACAATGCAGAAACTGAACAAACAAACAAGGTAACAACCACTGACTCTGCCCTTCCCAACCCACCACCAGTTAACCCCATTCCCCCACCGGAACCACCCCGCAGTCCCATCAAGCCCAGTCACCCCACTGAAACTGTTGAAACCTCTTCATCCTCCCTCAATTACTCCCCACCAAATTCCCAACAACTCCTCACCGAAACCTCTTCGCAACCTCGCCCTCCTCTGCCACCCCACCCCATTCCAGTCTTTTCTGAATTAGAATCTATGGGTCGCCTCTTGATTAATCTATCCCAACAACTGCCGCAACACCTGAAGCAAGCCACAGACAATGCACGAGATGAATTCCAATGAAAATTGGAAGTGCAAGGAAGAATTACAAGCAGCAAGAGCAAAAAACCATGCACTCCATGAGCAGATCAAGCAACTACAGGCTACACTCCAAGCACAGGAAGAAAGCTCAAGCCAGCGAGATAAGGCACTGGCTGCAAAAGAAGAATTGTTGATAGCTGTCGACGCGGAGATAATAAAGTTAATTCAAACAATCAAAGATACAGAAGACACAAGAATCGCGCTAGGAAACCTACTAGAAGAAACCAGACTCCAGTTGCAGGAAGCCATACAGAAGTACCAAGAGCAGCAGAAAGAAGCTAAGCAGGCAGAAGAACAACTACAAAGAACGGAAGAATCTCTCGACGAGGTCAATTCTATACTTAAACATCAATTACTCAGGGAAGCTAAAAATCAGAAAGACTTAGCGAATGGCCGCAGAGAATGAGATGCATATCACAAAACCATACAGTTCCAGAATCAACAGTTTGAAAGATTAGATAATCAGGTACGCAACCAGAAAGACCGAGTTGGTGAAATGCAGAAGCAAGTAAGTGAAATAAAGACAACCAGAGATGCGGCACTATCCAACGACTTCTACTTACAGGAGGCCTTTTTGCAAACACAGACCGAAATATTACTTACTGAAGCCATTGCTCTTAGCTCTGTTAGAGTAGATGCGCAAGTATTAGAACCCGACACCCTTAAACAACTATTAGAAACTCTTAAGAAAAAAATAGCCCGTACATTTAGATTAGCCAGAAATATGTATTTAGAGGGAATCATCGATGAACAATAGTTTTGTAAGCAAGAATAACTTGCGGGTTCGAGTCCACCATGCATGCCAGTGTTAGTCGGGCCGCCGGAGTGGGATAGATGTACTGACTGCCGGATGTAACAGAGTTTTCGAAATACGCGCGAAAAGTTGGTACGTGCACCTTGTAAAAGCTATATAAAGCAATGTAAGGAGAATGGTCAGAGAGACGTCTTTTTTGGAATTGCCAGATTGTTCACCTGAACATTTGTGAGATTATTGTTTACACTGTTGTAAAGTTCTGAGTACTGTTAGTGTTGAGTTCTGCATCGTCTGCTCACATTGAAGTTCACCGTAACGAGTTTTTTGAGTGACGGATTATGTGTCTGAGTACTGTCATCGTATTGTATTACTGTGTGTTCTTCAGTTATTTTCGTACTCTCAGTCGTGTTGAGTAGTTATATTACCGTATGAGTTGAATAGGTAACCTGATGCATTGTTGAATACGTTCTGTTTGTTTTATTGAACTTATTGTATTCGGTGACGAGGACGAACTATTGCTTTCGGTAAACGTGAACTTTTATTTGAGATCACTGTAAAGCGTTATGACAAACGAATCTGTCGGTTAAAGTGTTATCTCTGGTTGATTACTACTGTTGAGTCTCTAACTCAGACTACTGCTCTATTCCAATAGCAGATTAGTCTGGAGAAGTTCGGTATGCAAGGATATAGAAATCAAGTATTGTCTAGTTAATGCTAGTAACTGAGCAAAGACGCGCATTCATGTTTTTGATGTTGTGACTAAGAATTGGGAAAAGAGTATAGGGCCTCTGTCTAACAGACCCCTACCACTCCCAAGAACCCACGTTAGTCTGGCAACGCCTTTCGGTAATGATACTGAAAGTTTAACACAGTTTACAGTGAATCACTGTTTTACGTTTAATATTTGTTCGATAACGATTTCGGCTACTCAGTAACACAGCGTTACTGTTTTACATTTAACACATCCCTACATAAGAATATTAAGAGTACGTCGTGATTGTACCTTGAGCAGTATTTTTTTTTTCTTTTTGTGTATTGTGTTGGTAAAGACTTATATGAATACATGTGTCTTTGTGTGCATTTATGTGTGCGTATTATATTTATGAACACATATACATATTATATGTCGATGCATCCATATATAAGTATATGCATTGCATGTGTTACATATATATAGCATTTTGTGCTTATATGCATACGTGTTAATGTGCGTGCATAAGGATATGATCCACAATGTGTGCACATTAATATGTTTGTGAAATGACTACATAAGTATTTGGATACATATGGGTGTGTGTTGTGAAATTTATATATGTGTATATGTAAATAATTGAGGGAATGTAGACTTCTATATGTGCTCATGTCGTGCACGTTTGCTTAAAAATGTGTGCTTTTATACGTAATTAGAAAACATGTGAAAACAAATACATGGCATTTTAAGCAAGATTAAGGGAAGGACGTGGAGGCGAGTTTTAGTCTTTTTTTTTAAGTTCGGCCTTGGTCTATTCTCCCGGACTTTAATTAAAATAAGAAGAAAAGTTATAGGTGAATGGAACTAGTGCTCATGGGACCTCCCAAATCCCACAATGCAGGGGACAAGTTCGGTAAGCTAGAGGGCATTATAAATGAGGCGTACAAATCTATCATCTCCCTCATGCGGGACCCATTTGGGTTTCAGCTTGTTATCTATGAGGAGATAAATATAGTGGTGCCTAAATGGTGGAGATCTCTTATCTCGAGAGATTCTTTTACCTAAAAGAAACAAGGATTTTTCAATCGACCATTCCTTTGAGGTTTGGCCAAAGTTGATAGCACATCGCTCCCTCCAAATCTTCCAAAGAGTCTCACCCCTGATGGCATTCCACAGCCTAGATGAGCAGCCAACCGCCTCACCCAACAATGCCTATTACCAATTGATTTGGTTCGAGAGTGTCAAGACCCCTGTCACGTGATGCCAGATGACACCAGACTTGGGGCAGTCAAAGAAAAGGTGAACAAGGTCTTTGATGCATCGATGGCACCGCTTGCATCATGCAGGCACACCACAAATTTTGTTTGCCCTTGCATTGTACCAGATACCCTTATGTAGTATTTGCCACATGAGAACGGACTTCTTGATCTCATTAAGGGGGTGCCAAATAGACATGAACCTAAGTTCCCATCGAAGTTTGGTCCAAGAAAGGTGCCACATCTTGTTTAGAGTGTGATGATCAACTAAGTTTTCTTTGAAGTTGGGAATTCTGGATAGATTCTTACCATTGCTCCACTTCAGGCCCTCTAGGCAAGGAAGATCCTATCCATAGAGAAGGCGGGTAGTTGAGTGGTCTCATGCTAAACACTTGTTTTGAAGAAGAGTCCATTCCTCGAGGGAAACTCTATGTCTCAGGTCTAAGTCTTCAAACCTGATCCACTAGCCGGTCTCTTGTTTCGAGAGTTGTTTCCACTGTTTGAACCCCTTGTTCCATAGCCGCTTAGCCGTTTGGAGGTTCCAAGACTCCACCTCCCTTATGCTGATGATTGGGAACTAGATAGAGTCACTTCGTCTTATCCCAGCAACCCACTTCCACTCATCACTGATTCTCATGAATTGTTTGGCTTTGTTCCAACTCTTCCATAAGGAACACACGAGGCTAGAGCCTTTAGGGGACAGTGGGTGGGGGGAGAACAAAAGCGTGAGGATCCCAATGTCCTTCCAACCAGGAAGACCAACAAAGGTAAGGTCTTTCAAATTTATAAAGATCAATTTAGCCCAAGAGGACTCTCTATTGCTCCAAGCCTTGATAAACCACTTTTCTACCAACTTCCCCCCGAGTCTTTCGAGCTAATACAAGTTTCCCATTGATTTTGGGAATCCCCCTCCTATTGGGATCCCCAGTCCATAGGAAGTTTCTATAGATCCTTTCCACTTTGGCCAATTGTTTCTCCTTAGGTCTCCAACACGAGATAAAGTAAATAGTCAAATAGTCATAGAAAGCATAAATGTGTTGACAACCATTGCACGCCCTGCCAAGTTAGCTTGCATACCTTTCCAATGATTTAGTTTGCTATTTAGCTTGGATAGCACCGAGTTCCAGCGTTGGTCCATCGAGATGTTGAAGCCCATCGGATTACCGAGGAGGCGGAAGACTTGACCACTAGGGATAACTTGACACCCATGATCAATCAACAGTTGGGATGGAGGTCCATGGATTGCTCTGAAAGCAGTTTTAGCATAGTTGATTTTTGAACCTGACACCACACAAAAGGTGTCGAGGCAACTCCAAAACACCTCAATGTAGTTGATATCGTTCAGCACAAAGGCATTCATGTCATCGGCAAAGAGTCTCGCAATCATTTGGCCATGAATAAGAGGTAGGGAAAGACCCTTAAGATTTCCAGCATCCAAGTGATGCTTAAATAGGCCATTGAGGCCATTTGAGGCGATAGTGAAGAGAAGCGGAGCCAGTGGGCAGCCGTGCCCGATAGATCTTTTTAAACGTATGGGTTTAGAGAGCTTACCATTGATATTTATTCTCATTGAAGCGTTTTCGAATAGAGTGGAAACCATCTTCGTGAATTTTTGGCTGCATCCAAGATCTTTCAGTGATTCAAGAATAAAGTCCCATTCCAATCTATCATATGCTTTGTCGAAGTCGATCTTAATGAATACCAGATCCTGTGGAGACTCCTCCGCAAAAGCAAGGCCTTCCCAAATATGGACAATTGCTTCAAGTAAAGATCGACCTTTGATAAAACCTTTCTGGTCCTCAAAAATCCATGACTTTAAATGACAAGAGATTCTATTGGCTATAACTTTGGCGATTAACTTGTATCCAGTTTGGAGCATGGTAATCGGCCGCCAATTTTCAATTTTGTTCTTATCTTCCCTTTTGTGAATTAACTTGATGACACCATTATTGAAACACTTAAGGAGGGCACCAAAGGAGAGAGCCTCTTGCCACAAGAGACGTAGCGGAGTGGCCGCCACGTGCTTGAAGGACTTGAAAAACTCATTGGTGAGTCCATCAGGGCCAGGACTTTTTCCATTGGGGAGAGCATCAATAACCTCGATAATTTCGTTCTTTGAAATGTTAGCATCTGGGAGAGAGATCATGTTCGGAGGGATTCTATGTTGAGAAACCCTTGAGATGGATGCCATGCAGTCACGCCTATGCAGGGAAAGAGGAGTCGAGACGCCAAGAAGATGGGTGAAGTGCTTGACGATGATAGATCTATTCTCAACTTCCATGCTACATTCGATCCCATTGTTGTCGATGAAGAAGGGGATGGCTTCCCTAGCTTGTTTCCTTTTAAGTATGTTACTCATCTCTTTTGAAGGTTTTTCAGCCTTCCCTGCCCACCAATCTTTGAAGAATATTTGTAGATTTTTCCTTTGAACCTCTTCCTCGAGTCTTAGTCTTCCACTAATTTTCAGAAGCCCTTGTTGGCATTGCGAGTTACCTTTGTTCACTTCTTCTTCAAGACGTGAGAGCCTCCGGTAAACCGTTTCTCTCCTTTTATTCCGGATATCTTTTATGACCTTATGAGTCCTTATCAGAATTTTTCTAGTCCTTTCCATAGCACTTCTCCAGCACTTAGCTAGCTCATTACAGTAGGCAAAGGCCTCTGTCCAAATCGCGGAAATTTCTTGGTGGACAGAGGGGAGGGAAAACGACGTCTAGCAAGCCTGAAACCAAGGAGCTTTCTGGAGAGTGGGAATTGGTTTGAAAGAAAGAGTAATCAGGTAGTGGTCCAAGATATTCAGGTCCATGTGTTGGGAAATCGAAGGAATGCCCCACTGGAGGATGGTGTTTTGGTCGATGTAACATCTATCAAGTCTTGCTTTCCTCAGAGAGTCCCCCAACTACAGGTTGGACCAGGAGAACCCCTTCATGTCTTTCACCTTGACCAGGTCGAGATGGAGCTTGATTTTATCCCATATCTCTTTCTCTTGACAGTCAATAAATTTCCCCTTGTTGTTCCAACGGTCCTTAGGAAATTCAACCATGTTGAAGTCCCCGCAAAGCAGATTGATGATAACCATGAACAAAAGAGGGTAATCTGCCGATCTCCCTTTTTTCATGGTAAAAGAAGCATTAAAGAACAAAAGAGGGTTTAAGTCCGTTTTTCATGGTAATCTGCACATTAGCACATGTCTCAGAAAGTGGATGATAACCATGAAGGGAGCCTTTGATTGATAAATTGAGATTTATGGCATGTATGCAATATCTTCTTTTGTTTTACCATAGAAAGGGTTGGTCGTTGTCATCAAAGTTTATCGCTAAAGGTGTGACGACTGTAAACAGGAGGAAAACTGATGTATTTCTCTATTAAAATCGAGGGTCAGTATTATGGTAGGGAAGTCAAATAAACTCTGCTGGAGGAACATAATAAAACATTATAGATATAAATTAATTTGCACGCAGATATACTCTTACTATTCAGATGATGAGGAACGATGTTAGTTGCCATCACTCAATGTTTATGAGGAACGATGTTAGTTGCCATCACTCAATGTTTCTTTTTCCCCCTGACTAAACAACAAAAGAGATTTTGGGAAGATTGGTCCATAGTTTTATGTTCTCTTCTTTGTGAATTTATGAGGGTGAACTTAAAAGGCGGCTAACCTCACACAAAGAAATACCTTGTATATTTGTTTCATGGTTCAATGTGTTTTATCAATGAGAATTTTGGCGAGCAGCTTTGTAGAACCTAGAGGAGATCCGTGATGCAAAAGAGTATAGAGCGAATGCAAATATGCAATCACTGGACGAGATGAAGAACAGTGTTTGTCACTTGCTAACTACAATTGATTGATGAACATTTCAGTTTGTTTTTAGGGACTTGCATTTCATGCTACGGTTAGAAGTTTGTCGTCAGATTTGATTGGCATAATGGACATGCATAAAGGTTATCTTTGTGTTGTTGTGCAATCTCTCAGAAAATAAAAATATATATGTGTAGAATTTTGAAGACAGTCTATACATGAATACGGTTTTCATAATGCTTATTGACCTTTCAAGGCTGTAAGTTAGTGTTTTGATCTACAAATCACCTAGGTACATTCGTATGCTGAGCTCATGAAGAGTTTTTGAACTTATAGTAAAACAATTAAACCTTAATAGGAACTCCTTTGTGAACTCTTCTTTACAAAGTTCTTTGATACTTGTCATGAGTGCAAACTCCATACGACTTTGAGGATTCGTGTTCGGCCTATAGTGCTACTCTTGGAAGAATTCAAAGGAACTCCCAATTAACCCACAGTATATGAAAGCGATGTCTCCCTTGAACATTTGTGTCTTACGCTTCGCCATGTCAAGAACTTCATGCAAAATTCTCCTTCCTTTTTGAGAACTCCCGGACATACCTGGTGAACCCGACGTGAAGGGAGGTGAGTGTAGAGACTTCGAGCTTAGGAGTGAAAGGCTTAGAAAGAAGTGCAATTTGAAAAATTCTTATCGTTTGACAGATTATGGGTGACACTACAATTTCCTAGATGGGCATTATAACCCAGCTCTTGCACTTCTAGCAAGATGAAAAAAGACGAAGTGCCATTCAAGCATTCCACGAACGAGTTATTAAACGGAGTGGTTACTTCGATGGTAAAAATGTCATGCGATTTTAAAGGAATACAAGCTCAAAGCTCGATACCTTGGAACCGGGCTTACTGCCCTAAATAATATAGAACTTACTGAAAACTTCGTATATCTGTCAGAGCTACACTTATGTGACTGGTTAACAATGGAGACCCAAACAAGCTGGCCACATTATAAGTTGGCTCTAATAAAAATGTTCGCTCTTGAGGATATTGATAAAGTAACTCGAGCAACATTTTTAAAGTGGATTTACAAATGAAAAGCCCAAACCATTCTGGATATAAAAAGGAATTTGACCTTCAATATGATGACCTAACAGAACATGATAGGAGAGCAATGGAACATGAAAGGGTTTCATTGTTTTTACGAGCGATAGATATAAAGACCCGCGAGGAACTTCTCCCACAATTGCAAGATATAGAGACAGATTACAGGCTTACAAAGAATTGGGATGAGGTAGAAGCAGCAATGAAGAGGTATGTAGAAAAGAAAAGAGTTATGGCAAAATTCATGCAAGATTGGCAGGAGGACTTACAAGAAGAGCAAATACAAGCACCACATTAGCCGGCCCCAAATGCTCAGGTTAATCAACGAACTGGAAAGGAGGTTGTGCCTCCCAACACCATGGAAGAGATGTTTAAAAGGTTTAGTGATATGATGATCTAGAGTGTTAAGCACATGATGGAATCCCAAACCTCGTAAACAACTAATAATAAAGTCCCAAAAGCTCTTGAAATAAAAAGATCCATCTTGTATGACTCTTTGGAGCACAACAGATACTCAGATACTCGTGTGAGGGCTTTAAAGAAGCATTGGCTAAAAATCTAGTATTCATAAACGAGAAGATGATTTATGACTCAAAGACTAGAGAAAAAGTAAAGATTGGATATATATACGCATACACATACACATATACATATATATATATATATATATATATATATATATATATACACACACATATATATACACATGCATACACACATATACATGTTTTAGGTCTAGCTCTTTACGATTAGGGTTTTAGGATTTTTACACATGCATAACATATATACACACATACACATATAATACATATACATATATACATGTATATAAACATGCATACACACATATACATATTTTAGGTCTAGCTCTTCAGGATTAGGGTTTAAGGGTTTTTAAATACATATAATTCAATTAAATTTGTATAAGGAAAAAATAAAGGAAAAAGCAAGAAAAAAATCAGAATATATAAATAAATAAATATATATATAATAGGATAATTGTATAGATAAATAAATATCAAAAGAGCTAGTGTTTTAAATAAATAAATTAAATATATAAAAATAGGATTTTAAGGCTTTTTATCAAATTAAATATATATAAACATACACGTATACATATACATATATAATAAACCAGAATATATAAATAAATATATATATAAAATAGGATAATTGTATAGATAAATAAATATGAAAAGAGCTAGTGTTTTAAATAAATTAATTAAATATATATAATTAAATATATAAAAATAGGATTTTAAGGTTTTTATCAAATTAAATAAATATACACATACACATACACATATACATATATACATATATATATACACACATATACACATACACATATATATACACATGCAAGTAAGTATAAGGTAAAAAACATGGATGTATACCTTGCACCACTTGTGGAAGAGCTGCGTATTTTATGGGATGGGATTACTGTGCGTGACATGTCTCAACCTATAAGAAGACAAAACGTGCGAGTGCAAGGCATAATTATGTGGACGATGCATGATTGGCTTGGTTATGGTGAATGTTCAGGATTTTTGATTTTGGGTTACCATGCTTGCCCCTTATGCGGACCATGACTCGAAGCACACTATTCCAAAGCACTGCGTAAAATTGTCTATGAAGGACATCATAGATATTTGCTTGATGGACATGTTTTACATGAAGGACAAATTGGTCGACAAGCGGAATGCCAAATGAAAGCTAACAATTGGAAACAATTGTGAATTTAAGAAACACCAGTCGCTGGCATGAAACCGTTGTCAATCTTTCATGAACTCCCTTATTGGAGCGAGTTATTGATCAATCATTTGGTAGACTCAATGCATATTTTTTAGAATGTGGGAGAGATTCTCTGGAAGACTTTGATCGGAAAGAAAGAAAGCAAAGCACAAAGGGAGGACTTAGAAGAGCAAGGTCATATGCAAGAGTTGTGGGTAATTACTAAGCCCAACGGAATAGTATCGTTACAAAGAGCTCCTTGGGTGCTTCGCAAGATGGAAAAGCAACAAGTGAAGAAGATGCTTTCAGAGTTTCGGACACCTACTGGATGCATGAGCTATCTAAAGACTACTTTCACATGAAATGATGATCTTGGAGGGATCAAGTCTCATGATTGGTACAAGTTTTTATAGTTTGTACTCCCTATAGCTTTAAAAGATTGTCTTTCGGAGGATGTGTGAACAACCATTTATAAAATCAACTCCTTGGTATGGTGGATCTCTTCTAAAGAGATAAATAGTGATAGCATAGAGAGTGCGAAACTCAATGCTATCGAGGCTGTTTGTATGGTAGAGAAATACTTTCCCACAAGTATTCTCACTATTCAGTTTCATTTACTGGTTCATGTGGTAGATGGAGTTGCAACAGCAGGAACTGTCCATAGTCAATGGATGTTCTTTTTAGAGCACTTTATGAAGACATTAAAAGGGTTTGTTCAATAGAGAGCACGTCCAGAGGGTAGCATGGTAGAAGGATGGCTCGTACAAGAGTCTATTGTATTCATAACTGAGTTTCTACATATGTCAGATCCAAAAATGCCTTGCTTATGGAGTGATGATGAAGACGTTCATCTCGAAGGCAATGAACAGCAAGGTAAAGGGATGCAAAGAAAAACAGATGTAGCTTATAGAGAGAAGGCAATGAAGTTTTGCATCATTGACTCTGAGCCTATGTAGAAGTGGTTAGAAAAGTACGAGTTTGCCAAGCAGACAAATGCAAAGGAAAGAGCTCAGTTTCAAAGGAATCATTCCACTCGATTTTTGCCCCTTCGAGAAAGTCTTTGAGGTCTTCCACCTTTTCCAACAAGCAGATGGCTAGATACAGTGGTTTCACAAGCAAAGGCAGCAGGTGAAGATATCTCTGAAGAAGAACAAGAACTCACAAAGGGATGTGATTGGGAGTATTCTAATTACGGTGCACTATGGTCTCCTATATGACACTTTTGGATTGCACGAATCGATAAAAATAGGTCTACTTTTGATAGTGGGGTGATGGTGAACTTTTTGCAAAAAAGTAGAACGAGTGCAAGAGATGATAATGCTCAAGAAGGCCAGCTAGATTATTGTGGAGTGATTCAAGATATCTTGATGCTATCCTTTAGGAAGTTTGATTACTTTGTTTTTTATGCGAAATGGTTCAATGTAGTCACCTCTAGAAGAAACACAATAGTGAGGCGAGATAAAAGTGGTTTGCTTCAAGTCAACTCCACAAAATTATGGATGGATGAAAGAGATACATTTGTACTTCCCAAACACTGTGAGCAAGTTGTTTTTATACCAGATTCAAAAGAACTAGAGCGGCTATTTGTTTTACAAGTATCCTCATGCAATAGACAAATTTGTGAGAACATAGATGTAGAAGAAAGTCCATCTGTAGTGGACTCTGAAATTCATTCGATAGTCGAGGAGGAAGAGATCATTGTCTGAGAAGAAGAGGTCCTAGAAGAAGACGAGATACACGATGAAGCAACAGATGATGATCAAGAAGAAGCTAGCATACCAAGAGATTTAGAAGTCGCCAATATAGAGATAGATGTTCTCTGTGCATCAAATCTCCAAGAGGATGCTAGAATAGAGGAGTTTTGAATCAAACACTTGTACGTACTAATTTTTGTTTATTTTTTTGCTATGTTCTTTTATACACTACCATTTCTCTATATTACCTTTATTATCATATGCTAATTATCTGAGTTCTTTTGTTACAGAGCACGATCGGAAACAATCCTCGAGTCACTCCACATTCCATGATAGAGGAGCAGTTCTTAGAGTTCATATCTCAGGTACCTCCCACGTATATGGCTGCTACGTCACAGTACTGGATCGCTCATGGTAGCACTCCCCCCGGCCTCACTCTTGTCGGTCTCACTCCTATTGGCCTCACTCCCATCCATGTCACTGCTACCGGTGTCACCCCTATGGGCGGTGCTACTCCTGCCCGAGGTATGTCTCCTAGCTTTATGAATCCACCACGACCATCTTCTCAACCATCCCCTAGTGGCTCTAGTAGTCGATGTATGTGTTTGACATCTCAGCACGATACAAGTGTTGGGCCATCTCATAGGTCGAGGTCACGCTCTAAAGCAGGAGGTTTTAGGAGTGGATCTACAGGTAGTTCTGGAGGAGGTGGTTGTTGTGGAGGCAGTGCGACGGACATTGTGTTGCCCACTTGTACACCTACATCGAGTACCTCAGATGTAGGTACGCCACATGGTACACCACATGGAACACCACGAACACCTTGGGGTGCTCATTACCATGATGATTCCAAGGTGTATAATATCCATGATGGAGCTCCGGTGATGGATGCGGTCGAACAGATCTTCAGAGAAACTTTTACAGATGTAGAGTGCCTGACTTAGACGAGAAAATCTTTGGAGTTTATGATGAGATATCTTTTAGAGATGCATTGTTTGATATGCAAGAATTGATTGACGGAAGAAGGAGTGACTACGTGATTCAGACACACTCTATTTCCATGTACAAGGAAATAGCAAAGTTTGAGCAAGATGAAAGGGAAAGAAGCTTTCATTGAAACAAAATACAAAACGGTCGATAGAAAGATTAAATTAGTTGTAGTTCCACTTCTCGAGAATACTAATGAACTCATGGATGGTGCAAAAATCCAACCACCTCTCACAGATAAAAGAAACATAGGTCACGAATTCACTAAAGAGACACTTGAGCAAATTCAGTTAGGAAAAGATGGTTTCTTCAGTCAAAAAGAGAAGAATGTATTATCCCAGATGATATTCTGGCATGGAAAGGCTTTTTCTTTCAATGTCCAAGAAATTGGGTGTGTCGATCTGTTTGTGGTGCCACCCATCATAATTTTTGTGATACCCCATGTACCTTGGAATCTTCAACCGATTCTAGTACCAAAAGCTCACCTTTCAAAGTTGATTGATTTGTTGAATAAAAAGATTAGAATCAGGATTCTTGAGCCATTAAGTGCTCCCTATTCTAACCATTGGTTCTGTACCAAAAAAAAATGGGTCATCGAGATTCCTTTAGGATCTATAGTCGGTAAACAAGGTGATGATTAGAAATATGGAAACTGGGCCATCATGGATGAATACACGAAAGCTTTGCAGGAAGATCTATTTATTTGATGGGGGACTTGCACTTTGGATATGAACAATTCTAGCTAGCTCTCAAGAGTCGTGACTTGACAACTATGAGGACACCACTTGGGCTCGTGTGCATGTGCACTTTGCCACAAGGCACCACGAACTTGGTGGCACATATGATGAATGGTATGCATAATGTGCTTAGGGATTTTATTCCACACCTAACCATGCCGTTCATTGATGATGTCCCTATTAAAGGTTGCGAGGAAAAAGATAAAGATAAGACTCTTGACGGGGATGAATGTCTAAAATTTGTTAAAAATCACATAAATGATTGCGAATCCATTCTTAGACGGCTAGAAGAGGTTCATTTGATGCTATCTGTAGAGAAGTCTGTCTTTGGAGTGCAAGAGGTACTAATTGTAGGAAGTCTATGTAGTCCTAAAGGAAGAAAACCATGTCCGAAGAAAGTAGATGCCATTCAACACATGAAAGAGGTCTACTCCTAGATCACTTAGGTGAGGAGATTTCTTGGGGTATGTGTTTTCTATGTTGTGTGGATTCCTCATTTTTCCCATGTCACAAATCCACTCTACCAATTGCTTAGAAAGGGGCAAAGATTTCAATGGAAAGACATCCACATGCCGTTGGGGATGTAAGGGTCATGTGATCTTACCCCCATATTCATATATATACATCATATATAGAGCATTGCCTCGAGAGAGATCATTATGTGGGTTTCGAGGCTCCCACGCATGTCCGCGTGTCTCTCCTCTCTTCTCTCTCGTTCCATCTCCTCTTTCCTCTTTTTGTTCTTGCACACCAAAGCCCTTCATTGGTATCAGAGCATGTTGAAGGCTTGTGTGCAGAAAGCTTCAATGGAAGCTTAAGTCAAAAGAGGTAGAAGTGCAGGTCGGCATCTCTTGACAATAGTTCAATTTTTCGGTCATAATTCGAGTTAGGAAGCTCGGATTGATGCGTTTTAAAGTTCTATGCATGGCTAACACAGAGAGCTACAACTTCACAGAAGGTTGCAGAACTTGGTTCGAAGTTTTAGACTGCCGAAAATGCGAAAAACACAGACTACTATAGAAGGCAAATCTATATTCACTATGATAATAGGTCAGTTTTTGCATCATAACTTGAGTTCTACAGATCGGAATGTGATGATTCAACTTGCTGTGCGTAGCTTGTAAAGATAGCTACAAGTTTGTAGAAGAATTCAGATTCAGATTCTCAATGCAAGGTCACCGAAAATGTAAAATACGGAACAACAGTGTTATAGATGATAGTGAAATTGATAGCAGGTGCTTGTCTTAAGCATATCTTGAGCTACGCACCTCCCATTGAGGTGTTCTTTATCTCCTTACATAGCCAAGAATTAGATCTAAAAGTTTACTGAAGATCAAAAGTTTAGATTCAGAGGTTATCACCTATGAAATAGCAAAACACAGAGCAGTATATTTTCACTATAAGAACCCTAATTGCACTTGGAGGTTGAATTTGCTTTGGAACTTCTTCAAGAGAGAATTTTTGGTGTGCAAGCTCTTATTTTCAGAGCTTCAAGGCATTATACATGTATGATCATTGTGGTAGCTCCTCCATATAAGAGTAGAACATGATCTTGTCACGTGTTTGGCATGTAAGATGACATTGTGGTAACTCTTTTTTGAGGTTTATGTCATCATGAGTTTGATCATGGATGTATAGTGGCATCGTGGTCTATATCTTGCTTATGCCACTTGGTTATGTATTTATTTACCGGTTGCACACAATTCTGTGAGAGTTGATTTTGGATCTTAGTTGGTACTTGTATCTTTTGTTTTCTTTGCACGTACATGATCCAGATTGGAGCCTCAGTTGCATACTTGTTTGTCACCTTGATTTGCTATTCTATTAGCAAATGTTCATTGATTTGATGTTGTGGATGGTGATTCCCACATGGTTATTTTGGTTCTAGAGTCCATTTTACAAAGGAGATGTTGCCGAAATTTCATCGGCTTTTATGTTAGAAAGGAGCTCTAGTGGATCTTGAAGCTTGTGTGATAGCTTTGGATCATTGTTTATCTCCATTCATTTGGACTTGGTCACAGGTTATTTGTGATAGGTTGGACCATCTTGCAGGATTCATTCTTGAGTGGGAGGTGCATCACCATTATATTGGTGTGTATTGCCATTAGTTTTTTGGCACATGTACTTGCCATTATCTTTTTTATTAGATCAGTGACAGGTGGTGACAGATTACTCATTGTTCTTTTGTTATTGGTTATCTTGTTTGATTACTCAGTTTGTAGGGGATACTTTACCAAAATTTTCCCAGGATTCTTTCACATCTACTTGGTCACTTTGGAGACTTGGTGAGCAGGCTTATGCTCATGGTTTTATGTGCATGCTAGATACATGGTTATGTGATAGGTGGTTCACATGATTTTCTTCTCCACAGAGACATATGTGATGTGAGTTATGCATATGGATATGCATGTGTGATCCTATTGAGAATAGAGTATTGTTCGAGTCTCTTGTTACATTGCTAGTCTTGGATTGCCAGCATGGTGTCTTCTCGATTTGATGGCACTAACTTTCCGAGATGGAAAGCTCATATGTGGCATACATTGGTTCGTGCAGGGTTACATATGTATGTGCATAGAGATGCACAGAGGCCTCGTGACATGCCCGACCACGTATGGATGGATATGGATGCATTGGCCAACTCCACTATCCAATTACAGCTTGTGGATTCAATATATGAGTCTGTTATGTATGAGGAGACGAGTAGTGCATTATGGCAGAGACTACATGATATGTATGGGAGTCCATTGACTCATGTGAGACATAGATCACATCGACGACTTCGATGTTGGCATTGTGGTCGTGAGGGCCATATTCGACAATGTTGCTTCAGACGGATGCGATGACGATGTCAGAGATATGCACGTGATGCATGTCAGGTAGTGGTTTCAGGAGAGTCTATGGCAGTTGATTATGCTAGTGATGGTGATATCACTTTCTCCTATGGTTCATCTCAGGATTCCTCTTTTTCATTGGATAGCACACATATGGCTTGGTTGCTTAATGCATTAGCCAGTTTTCATGTTACTCCACATTGCGAGTGGTTTTGTCGATTCTTAGGTGAGAGTCGTGGATGTGTATACTTGCCTGATGGTACGACATATGACATTGAGGGTGTAGAAGATATATGCCTTATACTACCTAGTGGAGCATCACTTATGCTCCAACATGTACGCTATGTGCCTTCATTCCCTATGAGCTTGATTTTAGTTAGCCAGTTATAGGAGAGCAGATGTTATGAATTCCTTGGTGAGCATCATTTTCAGTTGCAGTTGGGACAGCTTATGCTTGTCAGAGGTGCCAGGATTGGGCACATGTATCCACTGCAGGTACTTCATGTGAGAGACAGTCTCGTCTCAATGGGAGTTCAGCCTTATGTGCGATCTGATACTTTTCATGTCTCATTTTATCTACCTACAGATAGATCTATGGATATTCATGATGCACATGTATGGCATGATTTAGATGCTCAGATGGATGCACATGTAGAGCATGTTTTGGATGCTCATGATGCTTATGTAGAGCATGATTTTGTTGATCACATGGATGCTCATGTGGAGCACACTTTGGATGATCAGTTGGATGCTTTAGAGCATGATGTGGATGCTCATGTAGAGCATTGCAATGATACTCAGTTAGAGTGTGATCATCAGTTTGATCTTGGTGTTGATGTTGTGCAGTTAGCTCATGGGGAGCATGATGATACACTTAGTGTGGTAGAGCATGATAGCTCTTATGGTACACAGTGTATGGTAGAGCATATTAGCTCTCAGGATGCACAGCTAGATACATCCTTGGTTGCGAGAATGACTGATTTAGATGTTGATGAGTCAGCGATCATGCAGTCATTCTTGGATTCGCTCATGCCAGATGTTGACACAGATATATCAAGACATGTTAGTCTTGATGATGGTGCTTTGGATGCCTTGGATATAGGCATGGCTGACATACTTAGGTTAGCCAGGATAGCACATGTTTCGTCAGCATTGGGGAGTCTGATGTATGAGTTATTATGCTGGAGACCAGATATTGCAGTTGCTATTAGAGCATTTGCACTTGGAGTTGTCAGTCGTTTGATGATTGACACACGCATAGAGCGAGTGGGAGCTTTGCAGGAACTTCATCAGTTCTTGCATCAATCAGATGTGAGCTCGACTCTTATCGATATGAGTCTAGAGCAGTTTGAGGTGCATGGATACTCCTTGTTCGAGGCAGTTGGTGTAGGCTGATCTAGTATGGGTAGAGATACGGAATCTTCTTGTACATTATTGTATAGTCCTACATCATTCTTTGTATATTTTTCCACTTATGGTCACATTGACCCTTAAGTGGGAGATTGTTGGGGATGTAAGGGTCATGTGACCTTACCCCCATATTCATATATATACATCATATATAGAGCATTGCCTCAAGAGAGATCATTTTGTGGGTTTCGAGGCTCCCACGCATGTCCGCGCGTCTCTCCTCTCTTCTCTCTCGTTCCATCTCCTCTTTCCTCTTCTTGTTCTTGCACACCAAAGCCCTTCACATGCAAGCTGTGAGGAAATTAAAGAAGGCACTTGCAGAAGCACCACTACTTAGAAAAGCTGATTACAATGACAATAAACAAATCTACATTACCATAGATACGAGTCCAATGGGTATAGGTTGGGCGATTGGCCAAGAAAATGATGATGGAAAAAGGTATGCAATTCAATTTGGAGCTAAAGTACTAAATGTTCCCCAGAGAGGTTACCCTCATATTAAGTGAGAGCTTTGCGGAATAAAGACTACATTAAAGAATGATAAACAATATTTAATCAGAACGAATGTAGTGGTGGAAACAGACTGCTTACCATTATTGGGAATGATCGTGAATTGTTCCACTATAGAAATCGCTATGTGAAGATGGATAGCATATATCAATCGTGAAACCCCTAGTTTCCTCAAATAGTCGAGAGAAATAATGTGCTAGTTGATCTGCTATCGTGAACTATATATGAAAATGAAGATCCGATGATTTCTAACGATGCAGAGATAGGTTTGGATTTTTATGCTTCGCATGTACATACTTCGGGCCTAGGCAAAGAATCTATAAGACTAAATGAAAAAGAGCCTACTCATAAAACTGAAAAGCTTGAGGCTAGTATTGAGTCTTCGAGAAGAGGAACTCAAGAGAGTTTAGGAAGCAGGAAAGGAAATCAGAGAAAAGAAGAGAAACCTTATGAATTTCAAATAGGAATAACAAAGAGATTCAATGAAGATAAATATGAAAATGAGTGGAAGGAAATTGGAAGATACTTAAGCATAAAGTCTCCTAATCCTAGTTGGAGCAAAGGAAAAGTTTTGTACTACTCGACGAAAGTCTAGCAATTATTTTCTAAAGGATGGATTACTTTGGAAACAAAAGATGGGAATAAGCAACATACCTCAACGAGTTGTAGGTTGCAATGAAGCGAGAGATAAGATTATGTGTGAAATGCATAGTTCACTATGGGCCAAAAATAAGGGCTTTCAAGGGACTTATGAAAAGATAAAGGAATGATATTGGTGGCATAGAATGTTTATAGATGTCGAGAAATATGTGGCCACTTGCAAGACTTGTAGGTGTACTCGAATGTTAGACACAAAGATGAGTTGCATCTGACATATCCTCTTAATATCCACTATAAGTGGGTTATCGATCTGGTTACAATGCCATTAGGGGTGCAACAAATGAGATATATTGTGCTGACAAGAGAGGACCTAACAAATCATCTTGAAGGAAGAGCTATGAGAACGAAAACTACGAGCAATGTATGCAAGTTTCTACTAGAAGACGTGTTTAGTAGATTTGGCTATGTTGAGAAAATACTCACAGATAGAGATGAGCTTTATGCTCAGGAAGCCAAAGACTTCTTTGAAAAATATGGTATTCGGCTATCGTTCACCACTGCTTACAATCTTGAAGCCAACAGGAAAATTGAGCGCGGATATCCCCCTCCCAGACTTTAATTAAAATAATGAAGAAAAGTTACAGGTGAATGGGACTAGTGCCCATGGGATCCCCCAAATCCCACAAAGCAGGGGATGAGTTCGGTAAGCTAGAGGGCGTTACAAATGAGGCGTACAAAACTATCATCTCCTTCATGGGGGACCCATTTGGGTTTCAGCTTGTTATCTACGAGGAGATAAATACAGTGGTGCCTAAATGGAGGAGATCTCTTGTCTCGGGAGACTCTTTTACCTAGAAGAAACAAGGATTTCTCAATCGACCATTGCTTTGGGGTTTGGCCAAAGTTGACAGCACATCGCTCCCTCCAAATTTTCCAAAGAGTCTCGCCTCTGATGGCATTCCACAGCCTAGAAGAGCAGCCAATCGCCTCACCCAACAACTCAATCGACCATTCCTTTGGGGTTTGGCCAAAGTTGACAGTACATCGCTCCCTCCAAATTTTCCAAAGAGTCTTGCCTCTGATGGCATTCCACAGCGTAGAAGAGCAGCCAATCGCCTCACCCAACAGAGCCTGAATACACACATTGTTGGCAATAAAATCTCTTTAATGCTTCTTCTCTACGTGACTTCCATACATCCCTACGTAAGAATATTAAGAGTACGTCATGATTGTACCTATACATGAGCAGTATGTATTTTCTTTGTGTGTTGTGGTGGTAAAAACTTATATGAATACATGTGTCTTTGTGTGCATTTATGTGTGCATATTATATTTATGAACACCTATACATATTCTATGTTGATGCATTCGTATATAAGTATGTGCATTTCATGTGTTATATATATATATATATAGCATTTTGTGCTTATATGCATACGTGTTAAGGATATGATCCATAATGTGTGCACATTAATATGTTTGTGAAATGACTACATAAGTATTTGGATACATATGGGTGTGTGTTGTGAAATTTATATATGTGTACATGTAAATAATTGAGGGAATGTAGACTTCTATATGTGCTCATGCCATGCACATTTGCTTAAAAATGTGTGCTTTTATACGTAATTAGAAAACATGTGAAAAGAGATACATGGCATTGTAAGCAAGATTAAGGGAAGGACGTGGAGGCGAGTTTTGGTCTTTTCAAGCAGACGCACTCGAAGGAAAAAGAAGGAAGGGCAATCAACTTGAGCGGATTTTGGGAAAGATTGGAGTTCAGAGATAGATAAAAAGGTCATACAGGAAAGAAAAAGGGCTCGGTAGCATACAGGGGAAACATGGCATGGTAGAAGCAGAGGGCATTTTCAGCCTGAAATCAAAGAACAGTATTGTTTTGGCAGATATACTCTACTTCAAGCAACTATTGAAGGGAATCAAATGCATCCAAAGAGACGCTATGAGTTTTTGTACGATATTAACTAGTGAGTTGTGATTCACTATATAACATATAGCAATGTATCATTTATTTATTTATTTATTTTGCAATAGTTCAAGAATTTCGAAGGTTTCCTAGTGCCCAATGCTTTCCAATTGTGAATGATATGCATTAATCAAGTAGTGAGTAGATATTAAAGTTCTAAATGGTTAAAATCGGAAATTTTTAATTTTAAGGAGGATTATTTTTGTTATCAATTGCTTGTTGAATAATATCACAATCCATGGCACACATCAGTTGTTATTTGCCGAAAATGTAGCCAATATCTCATAGTTATGTTGATATAGATTTTTCTATGTATGACATGATGAGAATGGATGACTAGTTATTTGCTAGCATTTTTCTTAAACAATCCCCAATTCTATCCAATCAGAGAGTTCCCAAAGTATCTTTTAAACACATTGAGTTCCCAAAGTATCTTTTAAACATATTTTTGGCATCAAAATGCCAATAAAAGTTGAAGCTTGGAGTGCCTCACAATTGCCAATTGAACTCCTTCTCAAAAATTGTGACCTTAAAAAATAAAAAAATTTCCTTTTTTTTTTACAACATAAATTGTAGAAAATCATTTACATACAATTGAAGCATGCTTAGTCAATAGTCTAGTTAAGATAATCCTATAACTTCTATCCCATACATTGGAAGCATGCTTTTGAATTATCTTTAAGGATGCTCAGTTTTATCCCTCGGGCATCCCTCAAATTTTGGTGATGCCCAGGGTCGGGCATCAAATTTAAGCACTGAGAGGAAAACAGAGAAAATAGGGGAACGAGAACGCTCAACTCAAGGGACTAGGAACTGAACCTGTGCTTGCAACAGAATAGTTTCAATGGAAAAAAGGAAAGTCATGCACAGGTCTCAAAGGAGCTTCCAAAGTTGTTGAATGTTTTGAGAAACAAAGCTTCAGATTCAAGAAAATATTCATCCACTCCGCCATGGTGAATTGCATATTTTTCTTCCGAAGATGACAGACATCAAGAGTTCTAGTTAGTTATGATAATAATTATGCATGATTTGTATTTTCTTCCTAATATCTGTGCATTAATTAAGAAAATCTTTGTAAAAATGCATGACAAAATGTTTGTTCCATGTTTCCAAGAAAACATGCGGGACCCATTTGGGTTTCTGCTTGTTATCTTCGAGGACATAAATACAATGGTGCCTAAACAGTGGGGATCTATTATCACGCAAGATTCTTTTTCCTAGAAGAAACAAGGATTTCTCAATTGACCATTCCTTTGGAGTTTGGCCAAATTTGACAACACATCGCTCCCTCCAAAGCATCCAAAGAGTCTCACCTGTGATCGCATTCCACAACCTTCATGAGCATCCAACCGCCTCCCCTAGCAATGCCTGTTTCCAATTGATTTGGTTCGTGAGTCTCAAAACCCGTGTCACGTGATGTCAGATAACACGAGACTTGGGCAATCGAAGAAAAGGTGAACCAAATCTTTGATGCATCGATGGCACCTCTTGCACCAAGGTGGAACCCCACAAATTTTGTTAGCCCTTGCATTGGACCAAATACCCTTATGCAAGATTTGCCACATGAAAACGGACTTTTTGATCTCAATTAGGGGTGCCAAATAGACATCAACTTAAGTTCCCATCAAAGTTTGGTCCAAGAAAGGCACCACACCTTGTTGAGGGTGTGATGAACATCTAAGTTCTCTTTGAAGTTGGGGATTCTGGATAGTTTCTTACCATTGCTCCATTTGAGGCCGTCCAGGTAGGAAATCACCTAGGTACATTAGCTCATGAAGACTTTTCGAACTTATAGTGAAACCATTAAACTTTAATAGGAACTCCTTTAAATTCTATATCAAAGACTCTAATGGTGGAAATTTTTAGCATTAGATGGGTCTGCGCACGTGAGTGTGTGAGTGGTTGGGCATTTTGTCTCTTGAGTAGAGTATCCGATAACCCCTCTAACCTTGAGCAAGTTGAATCTAGCAAAGGGAAAGGTAAAGTAA
This sequence comes from Ceratopteris richardii, assembly GCA_020310875.1. NCBI lineage: Eukaryota > Viridiplantae > Streptophyta > Polypodiopsida > Polypodiales > Pteridaceae > Ceratopteris > Ceratopteris richardii. The sequence goes on along the minus strand of CM035414.1, from coordinate 186,010,887 downwards.
TGTATGACGATGACTCTAACATCGAACATAAGGATGAGGCTACGCTAGTAATTGGCTGGAGCTTGTTAGATCAATGGCATAATCAACTCTATGAAAAAGTTGGTATAGGTCTATGCCATGGCCCTAGCTCACCTCAAGAAGTCCTGAAAATTTGGATTAAACATAACAGGGAAAAGAGAGGTTTGTTTGTGAAGCAATTCCAATATCTTCCTAACAATTAATTGCTTTTCTTTTTATGATTCTAATAGTACTTTACAAGCTATAGTGGAGGGGCAATGACTTATAAAAAATACTCCGATTACTTTCTTTGAGTGGTATGAAGGTTTCAACCCTCAAGGAACCAAGCCCTCTAGGATTCTGGTTTGGGTCAAATTTTCAGACCTCCCTATTGATTTTTACCCACGGGTAAATAGTCTTGGCAATGCCATAGGGAACATTTTAGGGTAGAAATCTCTTGAAGGGATTAACCCTAAGTGGGATCCCCAAATATCAGTTGAAGTTGATACTTCAAAAGATATTAAAATTGAATTCTATATCAAAGACTCTTATGGTGGAAATTTGCACAAATAGAAGGTCCTCTATTGAAATCTTCCTAATGCCTACTTTAGTTCCTACAAGCAGGGACATTGGGCAAGAGACTACCCTTTGCTTAAGTCTAACAGGAGAGTCCCAAAGACACTAAAATAAATGCTAAAGAACTGCAAGTTACTAATATAGTAGGATCCTCGACTGCTAAGAAGTTGATGATTGGGAGGAATTAAAAAAAGAGCAAAAAAATCTTTAACTCCTTAGATGTTCTTTTAGAGGATGTGTTTAATCCAATGGATGCTTTTGTTAATAGGGAAAATGAAGATATTCATTTGAAAAACAAAGATAATTTTTCACATAATACCTCTGGAAATATGAACGAAAGAGAGAGTTGTAACTCAGGTATTGATCCTCAACCTAAATCCGATGATGAAGGATGGAGCAAAGTTGTGAACAAAAAGAAGCTTAATCAAGTTAATCTTTCGGTTAATGATCATGTAAAGGTTCTTCAAAATAACGGAGGACTCAATAACCAGGTTTTTAATGAGCAACTCGAAAAACATGATGAAAATCAATATGATGGGTACTCTCAAGTGTCTTTTCACAGTGAAGATGTCTAGATGACTCAAGCTGAATTCATGAAACCTCTCATAATTGTAGTGGCAAATCTAAACGGAAAGAACCTCAGGGATCGTGCTTAAGCCTCCCAAGGATTATAAGAAATGATTTTTGTTTCCCTGTTTATTTATGATTATTATAGTGTGTGTGCTTATTTCAAGGATGTCCATCTGCTTGGGCTATGTTTTTTCTTCACCTTTTTACTCGTTTGCAATATGAAATCCTTCAATTTTTTAATCTTTTTATGTCAAGGGCTCACTTATATAGTGAGATGTAAAGCCTTTAATAGATGGTTCAAAAAATTGTTATCTCTTCCACTATTTCCTCTGTCTTCAAGAAGTTAAAACTAGAGGCTTTAGCCTCAACTCTAACCCTAAGGTCATCTCTAACTCTTCACTAAGCATGGAATGGTAAATGTAGGTCAGTGATAGGTGTCTCCTTTGTGTTTTCTCACCTTATCACCAAAGTTGATTATAATCCCACACACCAGTGGGTGTCCATCACTTTAAGTAGTCCTTTTGACATTACTCTAGTGAGTATCTATGCCAATAATTGTAGTAAACTTAGAAAAATTTGTTGGAAATAGATCTTGGATCTTAACAACTCTCGTATGCTACTCAAGGGCTTTCATATGGTGACGCACATCCAACATAGGCTTAATAGTAAAGGGAACACTACTTTCATTGCCAAGAAATCTTCTTGGTTCAACCTTTTCTCTCTTAGAGATTTGATTGATATCTCTTAGGACACAAGATTTAGTTGATGCAACAATCAAAATGGAAATACCCGCCTTGTTGCTCGTGACAGATGTTATTGTAATGCTTGTTAATTAATAGATTTTGGGAGGTCAAATGCTCCCTCGATCACTCTATGTACTTATTTGATCACATTCCCCTTTGTGTCTTTCTTCACAAAGATTGCCCTAACAAGAGAGTTGGATGGCCTCATATATCAATATTTCTTTGCTTAAAATTCTGTGCATTATCAATAAAGTTAAGATCATCATTACTTTTCACTTTTCTCGACCTTAGTCCCATTTCTGTGCCTAGGAAAATTTGGTCAAAGATATTCAGAGTTTATGTACTCATTTCAAGAATCTTGCTAGAACCATCAGAGCTAATAGAAGGCCGAAGATCCTGAGAGACTTGGATCTCTATTACGTACACGTCATTTTTTACGAACAAATCTGCTGAGAATAAACTTCATGACCTTAAAGATAGACTCAAATTTGAAGAATATCTTATGGCTAGTAGTGCTCTATCTTCTTCAAGAGGATTTTGGGCCAGTCACATTGATTGATCCAATCAACACATGTTTGATCTCATGAAAAAGAAAAAAATAAGGATTTTATTCCTTTGTTGAAAAAGAATTTAGGTGGTTTTGCTATTGATTCTAAGGACAACTTACAAGAGGCTCTATGCTTCTTTACTAATGTTTTCTCTAGCACTCCCAAGTGGGGGGAGGACATCTTGAGGGCCAGAGCTAATATTGCTCTTAAAAGGGAAAAAATGGCTCCTAAAAGCCTAGCTATCATATTGGACCTGCCCCCACATTGTGTTTGAGGTTAAAGAAACCATTATTAAATTGAAACCATGTAAGTCTCCTGGCATTGATGGTACCCCAAATGAATTTGATATTGAGTTAAAGATTTTTTTGACCCCCTTTATTCTCTTGATTTGGAAAGAAATTACCTCCAAAGGTACTCTTCCTATTAATATTGGAGTCATTATGCTTGTTCACAAGAGAACCACCAAAGATGCTTTGAATAACTAGAGACCCATCACCTACCTGCCTAGCATATATAAGATCTTTTCTTCTACCCTTGCTAGGAGAATTAGCCCAATAATCGACAATATTGGAGGACATCTTGAGGGCCAGAGCTAATATTGCTCTTAAAAGGGAAAAAATGGCTCCTAAAAGCCTAGCTATCATATTGGACCTGCCCCCACATTGTGTTTGAGGTTAAAGAAACCATTATTAAATTGAAACCATGTAAGTCTCCTGGCATTGATGGTACCCCAAATGAATTTGATATTGAGTTAAAGATTTTTTTGACCCCCTTTATTCTCTTGATTTGGAAAGAAATTACCTCCAAAGGTACTCTTCCTATTAATATTGGAGTCATTATGCTTGTTCACAAGAGAACCACCAAAGATGCTTTGAATAACTAGAGACCCATCACCTACCTGCCTAGCATATATAAGATCTTTTCTTCTACCCTTGCTAGGAGAATTAGCCCAATAATCGACAATATTAATCTTCTTGAGCAAAGAGGCTTTATTAGAGGTAGGTCTATTCTTGATGCTATGATTTCTCTATGGGGAGGAATTGAGTATGACCGAGATTCTGCTCAAGATTTCTTCTTCTTCAAGGTGGATTTTGACAAAGCATATGATAGGATTGAGTGGGATTTCATTTTTCAATCCGTGCATGATATTGGCAAACGTTCATCAAATTTGTGTTTGCATATTGAATTTATCAAGTACTTTGGATATGTACTCACTTTGAGACAAATATATGCATTGCTACTCCTATCACGAGTAATGTGCATGCCAAGAGTAAGTTTGTCCTTTGCCGAATCCTTCATATCAAATGTCTCACTCAAATTATTCTTGTTCAATAACATCCTCAAAGGTCTTTTGAGCAATCAAAATATTGTTGACATAAAGTGTCAAGCATATTAGGTTGCCATTTGAGCATATCTTAGTATAGAGAAAATGATCCTTATTGCTTCGAGAATAGCCTTGATACTTCATAAAAGCATCAAACTTTTGGTACCATTGACTAGGGGATTTCTTAACTCCATACAAGCTCTTCTTCAGGGTAAAAAATAGACCCTCTTTGCTAGGGATTGAATAACCCCTGGATTGTTCCATATAGATCTCTTCCATAAGATCACCCTGCAAGAAAGAAGTCATCACATCCATTTGGACTAGCCTTGATTCCTCAATTGCACTCTAAGCAACATGTGTAGTGTACTCATCTTGACAGTTGGAGAGAGAATTTCCTAGAAATGAACACCTTGCTTAAAACCTCTTGCAACTAGTCGTGCTTTATACTTTGGAGAAGCACTATCCGATGTGAACTTCAACCTATATACCCATTTACATGGTAAAACTTTCGTATCCTTTGAAAATGTACAAAATCCCAATTACCATTCTTATGAATAGAATCCAATTTATTGTTCATGGCCTGATCCTTTGTCTACATATACTCTTTGTAGAAAGAAGGCTCATCAGCATCTGTTAGCATAACAGAATCCAAACCTGGAACATATCTATCAAGTGGATGCAAGACATATGTACAACATCTCAATGGTTGCTAAACAAGAATATTTGTAGACTGATCTGATTGGACATTCCCCTGAACATCCCTATTTGTAGCATTCTTATGCATGCTAACAAGAGGACTAAACAAGAATATTTGTAGACTTATCTGATTGGACATTCTCTTGAATATCCCTATCTGTAGAATTCTTATGTGTTGGAGCAAACCAATCACAAATTGGTGATTATACAGATCTTGGAGAATGCTTATGGTCAGAATGAAGCAAAGAAAGACACTTGTAAAGTGAAGAAGAATTCAGGATGATGTCTTGTACACATATGTACATATAAGTGAAGAATCTTGTAAGCTAAGTATAGTTAAACCCTTAGGATGATAAGGAGTAGAGTCATAGACGCGAGATGAGTCTAAAGTCGTGTATATATAAGATAATTATGACAAGAAATGTATGAGAGAAAGTAATAGAGTCATTTTGTTGATGACAAGTTTCAGGAAGATGTGTAGAGAGTTTTTTCCCAGAAAATAGCGACGGGTTTCACTCTGAGTGCTCTCTGTCTGATCATGTGAATCAGAAATCCTTTTGTACACATCTAATTGAGAAGCTAATGAAGCTATGTCTAGAGTTTCAGAATCTAATTCCTCTCCTACTGTGAGAATGATCATTAGGAACATTCATATGTAGAATGTGAGAACTGAAGCCTGAAAGTAGCGCACTTTTCCGTCTTAGTATTTTGATCAGATCTGAGTGTATACTGTAAAGTTTTTGATGAGTGAGCACTTAAAATTTAAGTTAGAAGATAAGGAAGTTATGGCTAAAAGCATTTAGCAAAACGGGTTTCAGATTGGGAGAAATCAAGTTAAGAAGTTGGCTATGTCGAAGGCGCAACTTCTGAGAGTCATTTTCTGACATGTATTTGATCTTAATGATCAAATTAAACTTTTGGTGATTAGTTTTGAGAACTAATAACTAGTATGATTGCGCAAAGGTATTGCTAATACTTGTGCATCATTTACTTGAAGAAATTTGAAGATTTGTGCAGGTAAAGAAGTTGATATGTGAAGCAGATTTTCTGAAGTTGACACTTCTTCACTCAGAGAAGTGCTGCTTGAAGTTTTGGTAAAGAAGAACATTGTTTGTGTAAAGTTTGGTTTATAACTGACATAGAAGTGTTCTTAAGTCAGTATAGATCAAACCTTTGGAGATTAAGAGGTCTCCAACAGTGGTATCAGAGCTAAAGGTGAAGTACAAGAGAAGAAAAGATAATTGAAGTTCCGACTGGTGCAGATATTGAAGATCTTCCAAATCAAAGGAGCACAAGGACAAATTATTGAAGATAACTTACAGAAGTTCATAGTACAAGTTCGAAAGAATCAAGAAGGATAAAAGCTTATATCAAAGGTACACTTTCTCCTCATAAACCATAGTAATTGCAGATACAGAAAGTCAAGTATGGGAGAAAGCTTGCAGATTGATAAGCTAGATAGGGAGAACTATCCAGCATGGTCCATGAGGATGGAAGCACACCTCATGAGCAAAGATCTTATATCATTTATTACAGGAGATGAAGAAAAACCTGAATTTGCAGATCCTAGTATTCCTACTAGGGAAGAGCTTGCAATGTTGAAGACTTGGATGAGAAAGGATGCTCAAGCAAGGAGTATCATCTACATGGCTGTAAATGATTATCTTCTACCTCACATCAGAGGTTTGGAAAGTGCTACAGATGTTTGGAATGCCTTGGAAGAGCATTTCCAAAATACAACTAAGTCTAGGAAGTCCTCACTATGGGCTGAGTTCACAACCTTCAAGAAGAAGAGCTCACAATCAATTTCAGATTATGTGGCAAGGATGAAGGATATTGCAGATAACTTGGGAGCAGTGGATGAAGACATTGAAGAGGAAAAGTTGGTAAGACAAATACTTACAGGTTTGAGAGGAGATGAGAAGTGGAAGCCTTTTATATTGTCCATAGAGTTGTCACTTGATCACTTTACTCCTGATCTTAATCAATTGCTAGGACACATGCTAACCTTTGAGCAGGATCTTAAAGGAGACAATGATAGAAGTACAAGTCAAGCTATGTACTTCAAAGACAAGAAAAAGAATGGCAAGGGAAAGCAATCAAATGATGATGAAGGGAATTCAAATCAAGCTAACTTCACAAAAGGAAAGACAAATTTCAGAGGTAAAGGAAGAGGAGGTAAGAACAAAGATAATGCTAAAGCTTGTTGGATTTGTGGCAGAACAAATCATTTGGCAAATGATTGTTGGTATAACAATCAAAATGGTGGAAGCAATAATCAGAATTATAGTCAAAGAGGTAGAGGAGGCAGAAACCAAAGAGGCAATTTCAGAGGAAGAGGTGGTAGGACATCATATGGTAGAGGAGGTGGAAGAAACTTCCAATCTCAGTCCTACAACAACAATTATTACAATTATGCATCAGATCAGAAGGATGACATGACTCTTATCTTGAATGCAACTCATGAATCAATGGGAGAAGATCAAAGAGTGTTTTATATTGACTCAGGGTGTAGCAATCATCTGAGTGGGAATCTATCTTTGATGACTGATATGGAAGCAAGGGTGAATGGACATACAGTTCAGACAGGTGACAATACCAAACATAAAGTGGAGAGCATTGGATCAGTGAAGACAAAGAGTGGAAGTACACTTCTGAGCAAGGTACTTTATGTTCCTACTATTCCTAAAAATCTGATAAGTGTAGGGCAAATTGTGGAGAAAGGATATGAGGTAAGATTCACAAATGATGGTGTTTATGTACAAGATCCAAATCAGGGATATAGAAACATAATTGCAGGAAAAAAGGAAGGAAGATTGTTCACTCTCAAAGTCCAAGGTAATGTGGGACATGCATTATTTACCTATGGAAGTCAAAAGGTATCTGAATTAGACCTATGGCATAAAAGGCTAGGTCATTTCAATGAGAGAGCTATAAAGGAAATGTCAAAGAATCAGGTGGTGCTTGGATTGCCAAATATTGAAGGGCAACATATGGTGTACAAGTGTGAAGCTTGTCAATTAGGTAAAGCACATAAGAGTTCTTATAACAAATCAGGGTACAAGCATTCAAATATGCTTGAATTGGTTCATACAGATGTATGGGGTCCCTCAAGGGACTATAGCATAGATGGATCCAGATATTATGTGTTGTTTGTTGATGATGCAACCAGGTGGATTACTTTGTATGTAATCAAGGATAAATCAGAAGTTTTCAAGACATTCAAACATTTTCATGCTTATGCAGAAAGGATCACAGGGCAAAAGCTCAAGAGGTTAAGATCAGATGGAGGGGGAGAGTATTTCTCTAAAGAGTTTGATGATTATTTGTGGAATGCAGGTATCAAAAGAGAAGTAACTTGCAGGTACTCCCCTCAACAGAATGGAGTAGCAGAAAGGAGGAATAGGACTCTTGTAGAGTTTGCAAGAGCCATGATGAAGGAAAAGAATTGTCCAAATTACCTATGGGCAGAAGCCATTAACACTGCAACATACCTTGTGAATAGGTTGCCTTGCAAAGCTTTGGATGGAGGAACCCCTTATGAAGCATGGTGGGGTAAGAAGCCTAGTCTTGATCATTGTAAAGTATTTGGATGTATTGCATATGCTTATGTTCCTTCACAATTAAGACATAAGCTAGAACCAAAAGCAGAGAAGTATGTGTTTATTGGAGATGATGATAGACAGATGGGTTACAGGTTGTGGAGTCCATCCACAAAGCAATTTCTTGTTACTAAAGATGTGACATTTGATGAGCAAAATATGTGGTATACAGGATCACCAAATGAGTATACAGGTGTTGAAGAAATTCAAAGGAAAGGAAAGGCAAAGGTAAAAGTATGTGAAGAAATTGTTGATGAAGTTGACTCTAGAAGTAGAGTGCAGGATCATGTAGAAGAAGGGCCAAGATTTGATCCAGAGTCAAATGAGGCTGAAACTTCAAGAAGTGCAGAAATCAGAAGATCTACAAGAGAAAGGAAAGAACCTATAAGGTATAGTTATGATACATCTTTCCTAACAACAAAAGATTATGCCTACATTGTGAAAACAGAAGAAGATCCAACCACTTATGAAGAAGCCAAAGGTAAACAGAATTGGGAGAAGGCAATGCAGGAAGAGTATGATGCTCTACTTGAAAATGAAACTTGGGAACTAGTACCAAGACCAAAGAATCAGAAGGTCATTGGATGCAAGTGGGTATATAAAACAAAGAGGTTTGCAGATGGTAAGGTGTCTAGATATAAGGCTAGACTTGTGGTCAAAGGTTATGCCCAAACTTATGGGGTAGATTATGATGAAACCTTTAGTCCTGTTGCTAAGATGTCTACAATTAAGACATTGATTGCTATTGCTGCTTGCAAGGGATGGAAATTATCACAATTGGATGTGAAAAATGCATTTTTAAATGGATACATTGCAGATGAAGTATATATGGAGCAACCAGAAGGCTTCATGGAATCAATTGGATCAGATTATGTGTGTAAGCTCAAGAGAGCTTTATATGGGTTGAAGCAAGCCCCAAGAGCTTGGAATTACAGATTGGTCAAGTTCTTGAATGAATGTGGATTTCAAGCATCAAAGGCAGATAGTAGCTTGCTAGTGAAGGCAAGTGAAAATGGATACATTTACATGTGCATTTATGTTGATGATATTATTGTTACAGGAACAGATGCTCAAGGAATCAATGAACTCAAGAAGCAAATAGAGAAGGAGTTTAAGATAAGTGACTTGGGAAACTTATCTTATTTTCTAGGAATGCAGATTGTGTATACTCAACATGGAGTATATGTTTCACAAGAGAGATATTTGAAGAATCTCCTAGTCAAGTTTAACATGGAAGATTGCAAGACCTCAACCACTCCATTGGAGGTAAATCATAAATTAAGCAGGTATGGAGGTGAAGAATTCAATGACATGAAGAAATATCAAAGTTTGGTAGGTAGTTTAATCTATGCTACCTTGACAAGGCCAGATCTATCATATGCAGTAGGTGTGTTGTCACAATTTATGCATTGTCCAAAGAAGACTCATTGGATTGCAGCCCAAAGGGTACTCAGATATATCAAAGGAACCCTAAGTGAAGGTTTGTATTATGGTTTCACTTCTGACACAAGAATCAAAGTGTTTAGTGATGCAGATTGGGCAGGTGACTCAGATGATAGAAGGTCTACTCATGGATATCTCTGTTATGTTGGAGATAAGCTAGTGTCTTGGTGTTCAAGGAAGCAACATACAGTTGCTTTATCATCCACAGAAGCTGAGTATAAGGGAATGGTAGAAGCTGCAAAAGAAGTCATATGGTTGAAGACCTTGATGAAAAGTTTTGAGACTGATCATAGTACTCCAATAATTTTTGGAGATAATATGAGTTCTTTGTATTTGGCAGCTAACCCTGTTTTTCATGCCAGGACTAAGCATATAGAGATTCAGTATCATTTCTTGAGGGAAAAGGTACTTGATAAAGAGATTGAAGTGATGTACACTCCAACAAAAGAACAGGTGGCAGATATGATGACAAAAAGTTTGGATGGACCTAAGCTACAGAGATTCAAGGAGATGGCAGGAGTGAAGAAGAATAGAATAATCACAATTAGTGATTGAGGGGGAGCTGTTGGAGCAAACCAATCACAAATTGGTGATTATACAGATCTTGGAGAATGCTTATGGTCAGAATGAAGCAAAGAAAGACACTTGTAAAGTGAAGAAGAATTCAGGATGATGTCTTGTACACATATGTACATATAAGTGAAGAATCTTGTAAGCTAAGTATAGTTAAACCCTTAGGATGATAAGGAGTAGAGTCATAGACATGAGATGAGTCTAAAGTCGTGTATATATAAGATAATTATGACAAGAAATGTATGAGAGAAAGTAATAGAGTCATTTTGTTGATGACAAGTTTCAGGAAGATGTGTAGAGAGTTTTTTCCCAGAAAATAGCGACGGGTTTTTCTCTGAGTGCTCTCTGTCTGATCATGTGAATCAGAAATCCTTTTGTACACATCTAATTGAGAAGCTAATGAAGCTATGTCTAGAGTTTCAGAATCTAATTCCTCTCCTACTGTGAGAATGATCATTAGGAACATTCATATGTAGAATGTGAGAACTGAAGCCTGAAAGTAGCGCACTTTTCCGTCTTAGTATTTTGATCAGATCTGAGTGTATACTGTAAAGTTTTTGATGAGTGAGCACTTAAAATTTAAGTTAGAAGATAAGGAAGTTATGGCTAAAAGCATTTAGCAAAACGGGTTTCAGATTGGGAGAAATCAAGTTAAGAAGTTGGCTATGTCGAAGGCGCAACTTCTGAGAGTCATTTTCTGACATGTATTTGATCTTAATGATCAAATTAAACTTTTGGTGATTAGTTTTGAGAACTAATAACTAGTATGATTGCGCAAAGGTATTGCTAATACTTGTGCATCATTTACTTGAAGAAATTTGAAGATTTGTGCAGGTAAAGAAGTTGATATGTGAAGCAGATTTTCTGAAGTTGACACTTCTTCACTCAGAGAAGTGCTGCTTGAAGTTTTGGTAAAGAAGAACATTGTTTGTGTAAAGTTTGGTTTATAACTGACATAGAAGTGTTCTTAAGTCAGTATAGATCAAACCTTTGGAGATTAAGAGGTCTCCAACATTATGCATGCTAACAAGAGGACTAAACACCACTCTTCTCACTTCAACCTCCTTAATGGGTTGTTTATGATCAGGGATGTTGGCAGCATCCACACAGATGCAGAGTTTTTTATTCTTTTTAGGGACAATGACTAGAGGATAAATCCATTATGCATGCTTAATAGGAACAATGAATCCAACTTTCAATAGTCGATCAAGTTGTTCCTTAACTTGTTTCGCATAGTGGGGTTCAAATGATAACTTTGATGTTTAATAGAAGAGACATTAGGTTTAAGTATAACTCTATGTTGATAGATACATGGGTGCATATCCTAATAATCCTAGGTGAAAACATCAAAAAAGTATCGAAGAAAGTCAAGCAATGATAGTCAAAATTCCTCTATGAGGGTAGCACATAGCTTTACCAATTTGGGTTTCTCTGGCCCTCCTAAGTTATAACCCATGATTTGGTCCTCCAATCATCTATCTTTAACACAAGCTCTCAATTGGTAATGATACAGGTCAATGTCTAGTGCATCTTTCGATATGCAATCCAATTGAGTTTTTGGTCACAATTAATTGATGGTGTCGAATGTGTTGTTAGGTGGGGTATTTAGCTTTGTGACATTCTTGAACCTTTGGGTTCAACACTTTTGGGATATTTATTCATATGAGCTCTCAATTGAACAGTTGTGAACCTTGGGCTTTATTGATCCTAAGGTGTGGGAACCTTAGTGTTGGGAAAATCTTCTCTAAGTGCCACCTTGGGGTGTACATCAGAGAAGAATCCTCATTTGATTTAAAAGGCATGTGTTAACACTTGGTAAATTAGAAGGCATGTGATGTCTCTTGGGAAAGTGTCCACATGAGGGGCACTTGGTTGGACACTTGGGCATGCCCAAGGACATGCACCCACTTGGCCTAGAGGTAATTATATGGGTGGAGTTGGATGGGTGGATATGTACTCTCTCTTCCTTTGGTGGTCTAGACTAGTTGATCATATACTCTTGCTAGTAAGTTATATTACTTGTATGATATTTTGATTATTCAACAATGTCCTGATGTTGTGAATCAAATTGGCACAATGAAAACAAGAATGAGTAGGATTCTTGAAAATTAAATCCTATTCCAAATGATCCTTGTGGAAAAAGTTAAGAATCACGCTATTAGTGAGATATTTTGGTAATGATGTGTGTGAACACACGTAGGATTGCCTAGGTGCTTCTTTCCCTCGTTAGGAGGTTTTTCTCCCTCGACTTTCATATATCCCTATAACCCTAATCGGTCACTTATCTTTGTATATTCACTTGGTAATAAATTTTGTATGTGTTGTGCTTCAAGATCCTTCTTCTTCCTTGTGCTATTTGTATGCTTTCGTAGACCTTAAACTCCAACATTTGGTATAAGAGGAGGTCCTTTCTTCCTCTAGGGCATCATAGTCACACCTTTGGTCACACTCTCAAAATTGCACAAGAAATGCTGAGCATACTCAAGGCATATAGGAGTTCAAAGCAATTTCACTTTGATTTGAGCTTGTTTCAACCTTTGAATACATTATCGTAGTGATTGTGTTGGTGATTTCTTCCTTTTGTGCCCAACATATATACAAGTTTTGGCTATCTAGCAAAGCTTGACAGGGTATTTAAGTTCAAATTTTTGAGATACAATCATTTTTTTGCATTAGGGTATTTAGTCATTGGCCATGGTTGAAATAAATTAATGATGTATTCCGTATGTTGGTTGTTGAGGATAAGTTGGATGGTACTAATTACCCATTGTGGGCATACATGATGTGCCATGTATTGGTAACCAAAGGGCTATGAAATATTGTGTAGGGTGCTAAAAAGCATCCTACTACACCTACAAAGATAGCGGTTGAAGGTCATGCAAATGGTGTTGAAGATGGTGATCTTTAAATTCTTGGTCGTGTTGTGGTTCTCTTTGCACCTATTGTAGAGCAACTTCGTTGGGATGGTAGAGATGCAGAGGCACATGCATTAATAGTTTTGTATGTCAAATGTGCCATCATACCTCACTTTTGTTACTATAAGATGACAAAAGATGCTTGGGATACTCTTACAAATTATGCCAGGCAAGAAATGAGGCTCATGTTGCTTACCTCTAAAACCAGTTGGAGAGTGAGTATATGCATGAGGAATATTGAATGGAGAGTTTTTTTGACAAAGATCAAAGATTTGAAGGATTATTTGATTTAATTAGCTGATGAAAGCTTGCCAATTAGTTAACTTGTGTAGACTACTCTTAACGATCTTTGAGATTCATATCATAACTTTGTTTCTGCGCTTCAATTGATGATGAAAGGCAATCCAAATGCCTTAACATTTGAGGATTTAATCTCATCAATCCAAGCCAAACAAGTCAAATATGTGTGTTGCAAAACAAGATTTATTAGCTAAACAAAAAGGGCAAAGGTAAATGGAGCTCATTTGCTAGTAAGTAGAAATCTAGAAACGCTACACAATCAAAGAAGGACGACAAAGATGACAAGAAAAAAGAAAAGAAAAATAGTTTTGCAAGTATTGTAAGGAAAATGACCATGGTAAAAAGAGTTTTCCTAAATTGGGTGCAAAGGAGGCAAAGAAGAAAGAGATTGGAACGATCGTTGCACATGCCTCTACACCTAAAACAATTGTTCAAAATGTAGAATGGGCATTTACTACTATTTGCATATATGAACCATCTTCTTATGAGCAATGTATGTTTGTATTAGACTCGGATGTTTAGTACTTTGATAGTGGTGCAACCAAACATATGAAGCAATGGATTGCCCTATGGCCTTATGCAATGTTATAAGAGGAGAAGCCATCAACCATGCAACTTGGATCTTTTGATAGCTTTCTAGTACATTGCAAAGAGTTAAATTTTGTGATATATATATATATATATATATATATATATATATATATATATATATATATATATATATATATATATAAGTCAAAGTGTATTCACTTCGATGAGACATCAAATGACCACCCAACCATCTTCGAGAACAATTGAGGGTGGCTTTTGAAACTTAAACCTTTTGTAGAAAATTGAATATCAATCCCCTCATAGAGATCTTTGGATTTTAAAAGTTCTCTTGACATGTTTCAAAACAAGCCATCACTTCTCAAATTTGGATTCTCTGGCTGAGAGATATGTCTGACAAAGTGTTTGCAGATGTCGTGTCAAAGCTTGGAGGAAGTGGAGGGCTATGCTGGAGAGAAGAAGAAGCATGTTGCCATTCCCCTTGGGTAATCCAATGCATATATGGTCTCGAGTACCTCGAATCTACACATTTACAAAACATGGAGAAAAGAAAATCTTCTTACCTTCTTCTCCTCCTTTCCTTCTTCCGTCTTCCTCCCTTCTTCTCCCTTTTCCTTTTCCTTCCATCCTTCTCCTCTCTAGCCCAAGGTATTGGCTCATGGATATGCAGTGTAGATAACCATGTAAATCCCACATACAACATGAGATGCACCTTTGAAAAGTGGTCTTCATAGGACTCTTTCACTCCAACCTCTCCTCTCTGGATAGGTGAGAGCCTCCTTAGCACATTCTGCAATGTATAAATACTCGAGGGAGTTTTAGAGTTTTCCTCTTCTATACTTCAGTGGGCCTTGCTATGATATGACTTTTAGACAAAAATCTTTTTTCTTGTCACTACACATGCACATGAGATAGTGATGGGATTTCATCACCCAACCATGTAGTAATATACCTCTTGGTCCTCAACCACTCTTCCATACTCGGACCATAAATACCTCTTCTAATTATAGGTGTGCATCACCTATGCGAAGGGGTCCATCACCATTGTGTTTTGTTGTTTACTTTAGGAGATTGGTATAGAACTTCAAGAGCCTATGGCATCTCCTTAGGGAGATACATATATTTGCGATATATATATATATATATATATATATATATATATATATATATATACACACACACGCACGCACACATGTTTACAAAATAAGTCAAAGTGGATTCACTTCGACGAGACATCGAACGACCACCAAACTGGATTCACTTCGATGAGACATCGAACGATCACCCAAGCGTCTTCACACAACAATTAGGGGGTGGCGTTTGAAACTTAAACCTTGAGTAGAAAATTGAATATTCATCCCTCAAAGAGATCTTTGGATTTTAAAACGTTGTCTTGAAATGTTTCAAAACAAGACACTTCTCAAATTTGGATTCTCTGGCTAAGAGATATGCTTGACAAAGTGTTTGTAGATGTCGTGTCAAAGCTTGGAGGAAGAAAAACAATTGTGGAGGGCTATGCAGGAGAGAAGAAGAAGCATGTTGCCATACCCCTTGGGTAAGTAATCCTCTCCTCTATGGGTAGCTGAGAGCCTCCTTGGCACTTTCCGCAATGTATAAATGCTCGAGGGGAGGTTTAGAGTCTTCCTCTTATGTCCTCCACGTGAGATTCCTGTGGGGGACAATGGGGATTAAGTGATCTCTATGTCAAGATACAACGTGTTTCCAAAATAACCTTGCTATGATACATTTTTAGACAAATATCTTTTTTATTGTCACTACACATGCACACGAGATAATGATGGGATTTCATCACCCAACCATGTACTAATATACCTATTGGCCCTCAACCACTCTTCCATATTCGGACCATAAATACCTCAACTAATTATAGGTGTGCCTCACCTATGCCAAGGGGCCCATCACCATTGTGTTTTATTGTTTACTTTAGGAGGTTGGTATAGAAGTTCAACAGCCGATGGCTTCTCGTTAGGCAGATACATCATGGCGGTATGGCTTCTCCTTTGGTAGATACATCATAGAGGCATTCAAACCAAGTACAAGGTTTCGAGGCTTAACATTTCCCCTTCTTAGTGAAAAAGGTAATTAAGTAGAAAGCAACGACTTAGTCATCTCTTTTAATCCTTCCTTAAAAGTACCCCGAATGGAGTAAGTTGCAAATAATCTTGCATCTCAACTAAAGAATTACGTGGCAACAAGCCCTTTTTGGTGAAGCAATGGGTTGATCTATGGCCCTATGAAATTCTATAAGAGAAGAGGGCATCTAAAAGATTTTGAAAAATAGTATAAGAGGAGAGGGCATCTAAAAGATATCGAAAAATAGGAACACCATTAGTTTTGACAATAACTTTATTAAGCCTTCCGTAGATAGCTTGCTTGCCCTCTTGGGCATGAGAGATAAAAGATATTGAAGTTCTCCCCCCTCTTGCGGTGTTGCAAGTCTTGCTCTTGAGGGAAATCATATGAAACGAAAGTGGTGGTCTCCAATCTAGGGGGTGAGAGGAATATCAGCCTCCTCTCCTCTAGATTTCTCACTGATCTTTGTAGTTTTCTCTCTTTTTAGAATTTGTCTCTCTCAAAAAAAAAGATAGGGTCTTTGTATGATGCGGATGTATTGTTAAGAACGGTACTTTTGTCATGTCTCACGAGTATCGACAAGAACATGTAAAGGAACAAGATAAGCCATTCAGGGTGGGCGTTGTTTGTGTGGTAGATGTTTGCGTTTTGGCTTTGTTGGTTGGATATTTTCCAAACTCACATTGACATGATCAGGCAGGGATGAGCCTCAATCTCAACTCACATTCTTTGTGAACCGAGAGCACATCGCCATTGAATGATGGTTGAATTCGAGCACATCTACCAATACTTCATCTTCTTCTTTCTGCCTAAGACTACCAAGACTTCATATTCTCTTTCACGAGTCATGGAAGAAAAGGATGGGCATGGACGCCTTTAGCATGGTGAACCCATTCTCAGGTGGAGAAACTTCTGAGAAATATCAGACGATATTAAGAAGATGAGATATTTTTATTGTTTGGAAGTACAATGAATTGGAAATACACAGTCACACACACAATCTAGTAAGGTAGAGGCACCCATCATGAGAGACTCATGAACATGTCCAGCCAAAATTTAAACTCAGGACTTTCTCCCACAACTTCAAAGCATTAGCCACTAAGCTACGCGAACTCGAAACCACTAGGTCCACGGGCTCCGAAGAAAATAAAATATTCAGACCAGAAATCAATGATAAAAAATCGGAGTGTCGATACTACATATAATAGTACGAGGGTGTACACTGCACAGACACGACAGGCGCATACAAAAAAGCACACGGACATATGACTCGTGATGTCGTGGACAAGTGGCTCTCCGTCTTCCCTCTCCGGGTCTCCCTCTCCCTCTCCCTCTCTCTCTACCTAATTTCCTTCTCTCTCCTAGACACCTACTGCTTTACGGGAAATAGTGGATATATTATTGCATTGACAAGCTGACAACCCTTTCCCCATGGCCAACTTTATGCGTTGCAGAAGTCATGTGCTGGCCAACCTAACAAAAGTAAAGGGTCCGGAGGAGGACCAAGCTTTTCCATTAAACCATGGAAGGTAGAAGGTGGTTTCCATGAAAGCGCCACGGCCCTATCAGAAAAAGAAAAATAAAAAATGAAATAAATAAATAAAAAGGGGCTCGTTTTCAAAGCTAACCTACGAATGCTAGGCACAATATTCCTTGGACGTAAGCGGAGCTAGGATCTAGCGTTATGCGCTATTTTAAAAAAGAAAAAAATGAGAGAAAAAGGGACCGCATAATATCTATGGCACTTTAAGTAAAGAGCGAGACAATGGAGGTCCCTTTCCGTGAATAACAAAGTCACATGCTTCCATACGTGGAGGAACTTGGAAGTGAGTATTCAAATTTCAAAGGGCCGCTTGGACCAATTTTAACAAGCTTCACCCTCTGCCTTTTTAAGTGGACCCCAGACTTTGTCCCGAACAGATCAAAGCCTCTTCGTTACCCGCTTTGGGTGGAGCTCCCCAATCTGCCTTTCTTCATGTATGGATTTCTTCGTGAAATCGTCTCACCGATCGGTCGCCCGATGGCCGCAAGACAGGATGTTGGGGGGTTGATCTACGATGGAGCTCAACACTCTTTCAATGCTAGATGGCATCCTCAGATCTGCGTCGAAACAGACCTGAACCAGGTCCTTCCTTCGAAGATCTCCATAAACTATGGAGATGGTATGACCTGGACACAAGAGGTCACTTACAAGAATCTGCCAAACGCGTGCTTCCGGTGCGGGCTTCAAGGTCACAGGATCAAAGACTGCCCACTGAAGAAAAGTACCAATAAAAACAAGCTTAAACCAGACGAGACCCTAGACCCTATCCCCCAAAACGACACTCGGGGTCATCCCCATCCAATGGAGGAAGAAGAGGGAACTCGCGTTGCTGAGACGGACTCAGAAGGTTTCACTGAAGTGAGACACAAGAGGAAAGTTAGCCCTCGAAGATCAAAAACAAGGAATGCTACGACAGCTGCCCCCTCGAATAACATATACTGTAACCTAGAAAAAGAGATTAATGAACTCGATTTCCCAGGGGACAACCTCTTGGAAGAAGACCCCACTGACAATTCACTTGGATGCTCTACCAGCAAAGAAGATAACCTAGAAGGCTACACCACGAGTAAAGAGGAAGGCTTTACTACCAGCAATGAAGACAACCCAGACAGCGAAAGCTCCGCTCTTGGCCCTACCCTCCCGGTATGCTTTCCAAGACTACCTCAACAAAAGTCCAAGCTTAAAGGTAAACAACCTTCCGGCTTGCCTTGGAAGAGCCCCCTCAAGAGTAGGATCCTAAGTCAAGACGTAGGGAAGAAAAAAGAAGACCAGAAGAAGAAAAAAGATCGGGTCCCTCCCCTCAAAGAGGGCAACCATCATTAATGAAATTCACATCTCTAAACGTTAGGGGTCTGTCTGACCCGTCAAGAGCTTCGGTGCTTGGCCAGTGGTTCAAAGACATGTGCTTCGCCCCTGACTTTATTTGCTTACAAGAGGTTAAAATCGACGGTGAGGATCTACAAAAACGGCTTAAATGCATTTCTCCGAACCACCTTTGGTTCTCCACTTCTCACCCCAGAGGGACAGGGGGTGCTTCTATCGGTATTAGTCACGCCTTGTCTAACAATGTGACCTCGACTTTTGAAGGTCGGAATCATCGTTGGATTGCTGCCTCTTTCGGGTCTCCTTTCCAGTTCACTGTGGTCTCAATTTATGCCCCTAATGGGGAAACAGACAGAATGGATACTTGGGCTTCCCTTGACTCCCTTTCACACAATGTTCTGATTTGTGGGGACTTCAACATGGTTGAATCTCCTGAAGACCGATGGAATAACAAGGGGAAAATTATTGACGGTCAGGAGAAGGAGATTTGGGATAAAATCAAGCTCCATCTTGACCTGGTCGAAGTGAAAGACAACCAGGGTTTCTCCTGGTCTAATCTCCAGTCGGGGGACTCTTTGAGGAAAGCAAGGCTTGATAGATGCTACATCGACCAGAACACCATCCTTCAGTGGGGTATTCCTTCGATTTCTCAACACATGGACCTCACTATCTCAGACCACTATCCGATTACTCTGTCCTTCAAACCAATTCCCATGCTCCAGAAAGCTCCTTGGTTTCAGGCTTGTCAGACATCATTTTCCCTCCCCTCGGTCCACCAGGAAATTTCTGAGGTGTGGACGGAAGCCTTTGCTTACGGTAATGAACCGGCTAAGTGCTGGAGAAACGCGGTAGAAAGGACTCGTAAAATTCTAATCAGGACTCAAAAGGCTATAAGAGGAATTCGAAAGAAAAGAAGAGAAATGGTGTACCGGAGGCTCGCACGGCTTGAAGAAGAGGTGAACAAAGGTAAGCTACACTGCCAACAGGGTCTGTTGAAAATCAGAGGTAGGCTAAGATTAGAGGAGGAGGTCCAAAGGAAAAATCTCCAAATCTTCTTCAAAGAGTGGTGGGCAGGGAAGGCGGACAAACCAACGAAAGAGATGTGTAACATACTCAAAAGGAAACAAGCTAGGGACTCCATCCCCCTAATGGTCGATAACAATGGAACTGAATGTCGCACTGAAATGGAGAATAGAACTATCATCGTCGAACATTTTACTAACCTTCTCGGGGTCTCGACTCCTCTTTCCCCCCACAGGCGCGAATCCATGGCAACCATCTCAAGGGTTGCTCAAACCAGAATCCCACAGAACTTGATTGCTCTTCTGGATGCTAACATCTCCGAGAATGAAATTATCGAGGTTATTGATGCCCTTCCCAATGGGAAAAGTCCGGGTCCAGATGGCCTTACCAATGAGTTCTTTAAGTCCTTCAAACGTCAGGTGGCCACCCCCCTGCGCCTCGTGTGGCAAGAGGCTCTCTCCTTCGGTGCCCTCCCTGAGTGCCTGAATAATGGCGTCATCAAGCTAATCCACAAACGGGGAGATAAGAACAAAATTGAAAACTGGCGCCCGATCACCATGCTCCAAACTGGATACAAGATAATTGCAAAAGTTATCGCCAACAGAATCTCCTGTCATTTAAAGTCATGGCTGTGCGAGGACCAGAAAGGTTTTATCAAAGGTAGATCTATACTTGAAGCAATTATTGACATTTGGGAAGGCCTTGCTTTTGCTGAGGAGTCTGCTCAAGATCTAGTTTTTATTAAGATCGACTTCGACAAAGCGTACGACAGATTGGAATGGGACTTTATTCTTCAATCATTGAAAGACCTTGGATGCAGCCAAAAGTTTACGAAGATGGTTTCCACGCTTCTTGGAAATGCCTCAACCAGAATAAACATCAACGGTAAGCTCTCTGAGCCCATTCGTTTAAAAAGATCAATTAGGCAAGGCTGCCCTCTGGCTCCTTTACTATTCGCTATCGCCTCAAATGGACTCAGCTGCCTATTAAAGCATCACATGGACGCCGGCAATCTCAAGGGTCTCTCCTTACCTCGAAACCACGGCCAAATGGTTGTGAGGCTTTTTGCTGATGACATGAATGCCTTTGTGCATAACGATATAAATAGCATTGAGATGTTTTGGTGGTGCCTCCACACCTTTTGTATGGCATCAGGCTCAAAAATCAACCATGCTAAAACTGCTTTTAGAGCGACCAGCGGACCTACTCCCCAATTGTTGGTGGATCGGGGGTGCCAAGTTATCCCTAACGGTCAAGTCTTCCGTCTCCTCGGCATTCCGATGGGTTTCGATACCTCAATGGAACAACGATGGAACTGGGTGCTATCCAAGTTGGATAGCAAGCTGAATCAATGGAAAGGTATGCAAGTCAACCTGGCAGGGCGTGCTATGGTTGTTAACACCTTTATGTTATCTACAATTATTTACTTTATCTCGTGTTGGAGACCCAAGGAGAAAGACTTGGCCAAAGTAGAAAGAATCTGCAGGAACTTCCTTTGGACTGGGGACCCAAACAGAAGAGGGGTTCCCAAAATCAAATGGGAAACTTGCATTAGCCCTAAAGACTCAGGGGGCTTGGGTATTTTGGATATTGCTGGATTAGCTGACAAACTGGCGGCTAAATGGCTTATCAAGGCCTGGAGCAATAGGGAGTCCTCTTGGGCTAAATTGATCTTCAGAAACACGAAAGACTTTACCTTTGTCGGCCTCCCTGGTTGGAAGGACATAGGGATTCTCACTCTTTTGTTCTCCCCCCACCCAGTCAACCCTAAAGGCTCTAGCCTCGTGTGTTCCTTATGGAAGAATTGGAACAAGGCCAAACAGTTCATCAGAATCAGCGATGATTGGAAGTGGGCAGCTGGCATAAGACAAAATGACTCTATCTGGTTCCCGATCAGTGGCATTCGGGGAGTGGATTCTTGGAACCTCCAAACTGCAAGGCGGTTATGGAACAAGGGGTTCAAACAGTGGAAACAGCTCTGGAAACAAGAGACCAGCCAGTGGATTAGGTTCGAAGATCTGGATCCGAGACTTAGCATTACCTTTGAGGAATGGACTCTTCTTCAAAGCAGGTGTTTAGCCTGGGACCGATCTACTACCCGCCTTCTCTGCGGTCAGGATCCTCCTTGCTCGGAGGGCCTCAAATGGAGCAATGGTAAGAATCTGTCCAAAATCCCGAACTTCAAAGGGGAAGTGGATGTTCACCACACCCTTAACAAGAGATGGTGCCTTGCTTGGACCAAACTTCGGTGGGAGCTAAAATTCATGTCTCTCTGGCACCCCCTAATTGAGGTCAAAAAGTCCGTTCTCATGTGGCAGGTCTTACATAAAGGAATCTGGACCAATGCTAGGGCTAACAAAATCTGTGGTGTGCCGCCTTGGTGCAAGCGTTGTCATCGGTGCATCGAAGATTTAGCCCACCTGTTCTTTGACTGCCCCAAGTCCCGTGTTGTCTGGCATCACGTGTCCCGAGTTTTGAGAAGTACGAGTCAAATCAACTGGCAACAAGCGATGTTGGGTGAGGCGATTGGTTGCTCTTCGAGGCTATGGAATGCCATCAGAGGCGAGGCTCTCTGGAAGATTTGGAGAGAGCGCTGTGCCGTCAATTTCGACCAAACTCCTAAGGAATGGTCGATCGAGAAATCCTTGTTTCTCCTTGGTAAAAGAATCTCCCGAGTCAAGAGTTCACCACCGTTTAGACATCACTGTATTTATCTCCTGGAAAACAACAAGTTGAAACCCAAATGGGTCCCACATGAGGGCGATGGTAACGTTATCCACCTCATTTGTAATGCCTTGTAGCTTGCTAGACTCCTCCCCTGCGTTGTGGGATTCGGGGGGTCCCATGGGCACTAGTCCCGTTCACTTGTAACTTTTTCTCTTTAATATAATTAAAGTCCGGGAGATTAGGCTAAGGCCGAACTTCCTTTATATAAAAAAAAAAAAAATTTTAACAAGCTTCTGAAAATTAACAAGGCAAGAGAGTGGCATACGCATACTCTTCTCTTACACGTGCCGGAAGTGAGTATTCAAATTTCAAAGGGCCGCTTGGACCAATTTTAACAAGCTTCTGAAAATTAAAAAGGCAAGAGAGTGGCATACGCATACTCTTCTCTTACACGTGCCGTGACATGATTAGCGAGTGATCGAATTTCCTACGAAATTTATTTAAGTTAATAGGATACCGTTTTATTATTTCCGCACAATCACATGCTTCGACATGGGGCGACTGCTTTTAGGAAGCCTTTTGGACAAAAGTAAAGCGGACACGGTCGCGTTGTCTGTTCTATATACGTGTCAAGAATCTATTGGACATAAGCGTTGGCATCGTCTTATGTTTATTATACTAAACTCGACCAAGGTGGCAAGATGTTTTTAGTACCTCAAGCATGTTGTTTGGGGTTGGGGAGGAAGGATGTGCTACTTCGGCATTAACTTTGATTATGTTAATAAAATTACGTCAAAGCCATGGGGGGTCCATGGTGTAGTGGTAAACACTTTGGCTTTGGATTGAGAGATCCATACTTCAAAACTCAAAGTGCATTATGAAGGTTGATCTTGATCAGCATAAAATCTTCTCTAGAATGTGTGGCATATTTATATACCTTCCGATACATCCAAGCTAGCTTCAAGGATTGATTTATCCTAAATGAAGTCTTCTTTATATTTCCTAATCCACTTATGCATCCAACTTGTAATCCTATCGGTTAGGGCTTTAGCGAAAACCTTGTACTTCTTTAGAGGGTGGTGGAAGAATTCCAATTTTCTACTCTTTCCTCCCAATAAATTGAAGATCGTTGAAACAAAAAAAGGTTCAATGCTGAAAGAAGGGGGCATCAATCGAGATATTGAGTAGTAGAGGTTGACAATCATGGAGTAGTGACATGAAGCACTTATTTCATGCATTAGGTCATCTTGGACTTTGGGTACTGTCGATTATGTTCATAAAAGTGTTGCATCTATCAAGCATTTCCTTGAGAAAATTAGATCCCTTTCCAAAGTTTGACCATGAAAAATATATAGAATCCAATATATTGATTTACATTAAGGTGAAGCTTTCGTGGAACCCACATGAACTTGTCTATATTTTCAATTCAAATCTAACTTTGCAAGTTTTAATTCAAGCTCTCACCTATATTGAAATCACTCATGAGGGCAATCAATGTGTTGAAAGTTTTAAGTGATTTCTAGCAATCCTTCCTCTCAAAGAATAGTTGGATATATAGACAAACATGACTATAAAAGGAACTAGAATAGTTGGGTACATAGATAAACATGATTATAAAAAGTGATCATTGGCAAACTCTTGGTTGGTTTCCTAGTGGAAGTTCGTGTGTGATTTGCCCATTTCACACCAACACCAATGACCATGCCATCATTGCCACCGTCGATGAGTAGTAAAAATCCAATTCTACCAACTAGATATCACTTTGAGCTAAGTCATCACTTATCTCCCAAGTTCTTTAGTCCCTACAGGCCAATGAAATTTAGGTATTGAGCACTATTTATCAACATTTAATTCATAATAAGAGCCTTGTTGAGGAATACGAGGCCCTAATATTATAGTACACAATTTTCATCTTCTCATGGAGGTGAGGTGAGTACTTTTGTTTTTGTCTCCATCTTTTTTCTTCTTTTTTCTTTTTGTTCTAGGACATTTAGATTGCTTAGAACAACGTCCCTAGGCATTGGATGTGCATTAATCTTGATATTGATATTTTTCCATGGGAGAAAAAGGGGAGATCTCCCGTGTCTATCCTCCCTTCTTCCTTGATCACTAGAGAATTTAGAAATTCAGTATGCAGTATGGAATGAGGAAGTCAAACCTCAAGGTTTCCTCATTGAAGACTTCTTCCAAGCTATTACTATTGAAATTCATGGTTTCCTCGCCCTTCCTTATCATACCTAGGGTTTACAATCCCTAAGGATACAATCTTGAGCCGAAAGAAAGAACTTAATTACCCTTATTCTTTTAATATCTTTATTTATTTTTTAAAACACATCTTAAAACCATTTCTTTCGGAAATTAAAACTCTCTTTCTTTCTTTAAAATTATAAATAGAAAGCAAAGCTCTTGCCCTAAAAGACACACTCTTTCTCCCTCTCCCCACACATACATACACACTCTCACGAAAGAGATGCATATATAAAAATTGAGGTGCACCAAAAGAAAGCTATGAAGGAAGAGCTAACAGGAAACCAAAAGGCTACCTAGGAATCACCTAGATGGGAGCTCAACAAGAGCAAAAGCCTCAATCGGTGGTGAGAAGGTACAAGAAATACATACATACGTCAAGTGCGTACGCATGTATACATGTATGCGCATGTGCTTGTTTTATATGTACGTAGGCAGGTGTGAATACGTAAAGCTCCATTGAAGCACCCGTTGAACAATAATGGACATTTCAACAACAATCGATGTGGTTGATGGAGAGAAGTAGGAGCAAGAGGCAAGATCGAGACAGAAAGTTGAAGCATAGTACAAAGGCGAGTACATTTTTGATGCCTTGTACAGGAGAAAGAGGATCTCCATCAGATATCATCAGTTCATGGATGAATTCTCCTGTTTTAGATGTTGTATTCCTTACTCACTCTCCAACGGTAGGCCCCACCTGATAGACATGCGAGGAAGATTGATCAAGCTTAGACTAAGCAAAGCAATTCAAGATTCCAGAAAGCAAGGAATGGTCATTGGGAATACTCAATTATGGCGGCCTATATTCTGTGTGTGACATCAGATTCTCTTATCTCCTCAAGCAAAGCATGGAAAACCTAGAAGATGGTAGGGAGAAAATTGAAAGAAGCACCTTGCAGTAGATTGGATCTCATGATGTTTCCAGGCAATGAATAGAGTCCCCCTAGCAAGTGATCCCAAGGGCCCTCTTTGATGATGTGTCACACCAAGGGTTCGCCTTCACTTATGGAACATAACATTCTAATGGACAAAGAAGTCATTTTTCAATCATAGATGAAGAGGTGAGTATCTTGATGAAGTGTGGCACCAAGTGCCAAAAGTCAATACCTAAGAGATGAAGATCATATCTTGGGTCATTATGGGTGCAGAGATATGTGAGGCCTTGTCATGTTCATAATGAGTCTTGCAAATGCTAAATTTCAAGAGACAAGATGGGCCACATGTTCAGCTTTTGGCTTTCAACTTCCTTGCAGATTTCTTTATTGTTTTTTTATCATTTATTAGCTATGATTTTTTTAAAGATGTGTGCAGCAAAGGTATAATGAGGCTATGTTTCTTTAAAATAGAAATTCATTTATTATTTTATAGCTATGAATTTTTAAAGATGTATGCAGCAAAAGTATAACAGAGTATTTGCGTCCATTCAGGAACAGTGCAAGATGTGCCTCCTTCATCCCCGTAAACTATGGACAATGTTCACATGAGCTGTATTGATTTGGATGTGTTTCACACGAGATATGACGATATATATATATATATATACATATATATATATATATATATATATATATATATATATATATATATATATATATATATATGTGTGTGTGTGTGTATGCATGCATGTGTGTATATATATAGTCACCCGAGTACACACATTTTGCTTTCTGCAATTTATCTGTGGCATGGAGCGAGCATCACAATAATTTGCATGGAGGATGGAGGAATGAGAGATCGATTGTGACCAATAAGAGCACATCTAAATTCTTTAAAATGATAGCAATATAGAAAAAAAAAATTCCTGCAATTGAGGTTGAGGAGGATGCCCCCTAGCTTTTGACTCATAAAACAAAAGAAAAATCGAAGATTCTAGATTGATAATACATGGAATATCATGCTTTTCAAAAGCTTATGTCTGGATATTTGTCCCCTTCTTAGCTCTGAACAATCATGGAATAAGCAGGAGTGACAAAGATGGAAAGAAATATTAGGTGTGTGGGGAGAATAATGGGAAAGATCACACGAAAGCCTGAGGGACCTTTGCACGGAGTGGTAGAAGACGAGACTCCTGTACATCTATCATGGAAAATGTTCATCACACTCCGGCACATCTATCATGGAAAGTGCTCTCACAACGACCACAAAGATTCTTGTGATGTAGCTCCAATGGGTATCGAAAAGTTTGTGACAGGCATGACATAGAGTGAGTGATGCATATGTGCATCCCTCTGGGCCGAAGAGTCATACATGCTTTTGGAAAGAATCATGGAGATGAAGTTGAAAAAAACACTCACTGTTAGGATCAATGTGTGAGTCTATGGATATGGTAAAGTGAGAGTAATAAAAGTATGAACTTTAGTGTACAGCCCAAGATGTTGTGATTGCTTTAATGAGAGAGAGAGACACATGGTGAGTGGTAGAACAGTGTTAGAGAGAGACTCATGGTGACTAGTAGAAGAGTGTTAGGGAGAGAAGAGCAAGAGAGACATGGTCATGTCACTTTATGTGGATTTCGGGTTAGTTCTTTTCAAAGTTTGCATTCTTTTTTTTTTTTTTTAAATAAAAGAAGTTCGGCCTTAGCGTAATCTCCCGGATTTTAATTATAAAAAAAAAAAAAGTTACAAGTGAATGGGACTAGTGCCCAAGGGACCCCCCAAATCCCTCAAGTTTGCATTCTTTTTTTTTTTATTTTTTAAATAAAGGAAGTTCGGCCTTAGCCTAATCTCCCGGATTTTAATTATATTAAAGAGAAAAAGTTACAAGTGAATGGGACTAGTGCCCATGGGACCCCCCAAATCCCACAACACAGGGGAGGAGTATGGCAAGCTACAGGGCATTACAAATGAGGCGGATAACATTACCATCACCCTCATGTGGGACCCATTTGGGTTTCAACTTGTTGTTTTCGAGGAGATAAATACAGTGATGTCTAAACGGTGGTGATCTCTTGACTCGGGAGATTCTTTTACTAAGGAGAAACAAGGATTTCTCGATCGACCATTCCTTAGGAGTTTGGCCGAAATTGACGGCACAGCGCTCTCTCCAAATCTTCCAGAGAGCCTCACCTCTGATGGCATTCCATAGTCTCGATGAGCATCCGATCGCCTCACCCAACATCACTTGTTGCCAGTTGATTTGACTCGTTAGTCTCAAAACCCGGGACACATGATGCCAGATAACACGGGACTTGGGGCAGTCAAAGAACAGGTGGGCTAAATCTTCGATGCACCGATGACAACGCTTGCACCATGGCGGCACAACACAGATTTTGTTAGTCCTTGCATTGGTCCAGATTCCCTTATGCAAGACCTGCCACATGAGAACGGACTTTTTGACCTCAATTAGGGGGTGCCAAAGAGACATGAATTTTAGCTCCCACCGAAGTTTGGTCCAAGCAAGGCACCATCTCTTGTTAAGGGTGTGGTGAACATCCAAATCCCCTTTGAAGTTCGGGATTCTGGAAAGCTTCTTACCATTGCTCCATTTGAGGCCCTCCGAGCAAGGAAGATCCTGACCGCAGAGAAGGCGGGTAGTTGAGCGGTCCCAGGCTAAACACCTGCTTTGAAGAAGAGTCCATTCCTCAAAGGTAACGCTAAGTCTCGGATCCAAATCTTCGAACCTAATCCACTGGCTGGTCTCTTGTTTCCAGAGCTGTTTCCACTGTTTGAACCCCTTGTTCCATAACCGCCTTGCAGTTTGGAGGTTCCAAGATTCCACTCCCCGAATGCCACTGATCGGGAACCAAATAGAGTCATTTTGTCTTATGCCAGCTGCCCACTTCCAATCATCGCTGATTCTGATGAACTGTTTGACCTTGTTCCAATTCTTCCATAAGGAACACACGAGGCTAGAGCCTTTAGGGCAGACCGGGTGGGGGGAGAACAAAAGCGTGAGAATCCCTATGTCCTTCCAACCAGGGAGGCCGACAAAGGTAAAGTCTTCCGTGTTTCTGAAGATCAATTTAGCCCAAGAGGACTCCCTATTGCTCCAGGCCTTGATAAGCCATTTAGCCGCCAGCTTGTCAGCTAATCCAACAATATCCAAAATACCCAAGCCCCTGAGTCTTTAGGGCTAATGCATTCTTTAGATGGGCTAATGCATTCTTTAGATGTATGGTGAATTGGACTCTTTAAGAAGATACTTACTACTCATGCGGTAGAGATTTCTGGAGAAGGCAAGTAAAGGTGGGAAAGAGAAAGAGAGTCCAGTAAAGATGGGGAAGGGAAAGAGAGCGAGATATAGAGAGAGAAAGAGAAAGCGAGAGATAGAGAGAGAAAGAGAAGTCACACATAATGGGGTGCACACTGCACATAGTTTCCATGGGGCAGGTAGTCCACAAATTAACAATGAACGGGGTTTCTTGTGTGTGTGTGTGTGGGAGACAGCTCTGTTAGTGAGTGCGGTCACGATTTTGAGAAATATCAGGCGTGGGGACGGGTTTCTCGTGGTGCAGAGCGACATCAAGAGAGAGAAAAGAGCAGAAGGGCGGGGAGGTTGTTGGAAGTCGGGTAGTAGTAGTCCGTCGTGATTGAGAGGAATGAGAGGAGGGCCTGGACTCGTGTGACCTGTCCTCGGTCGCTCTTTCCGTGAGAAGCAGACTCTTGGAATTTGAAGATCTCCGTGTGGCGCGGCCAACTCCCAATGCGCCGATCTCCTCCGTTTCTGTCAATCTCTCTCTCTCTTCTCGGCCGACTGCCACTCCGTTTCAGCCTTCCGCTTGTCATTCTCTCTGTTAAACCACGTCCCTATTTATATCTCTCTCTTCCCCACGCTGTGAAGCATAAACCGCTTCCTCAGAGCTTTTACCGTTTCTGTTGCCTCTCTCTCTCACCCGTTCTTTTTTCATGGGCTTGCCTGACGTACCCCCCGCCCCCTCCGGCACTTGCAACGCCCTGAAGCGCACCCATGTCGAGCTTCAGGAACCTGCTTTTGCCTCCCTCTACCCTTCTCGTCCCGCCAAGCGCAGCGCCGTATCCGCCGCCTCCGTCCTCCCTCATGTCTCCGTTCTGCGGGACCTAGAGTCGTCGCTCGCTTCTGTCGTCTCCGACGACGATGACGACCACTCTCCGGAGGAGCTGGTTGCGGAAATGATGAACAGCCTCCAGTCCGCAATTGGCGACGTCGGGGGTCTCCCGTCCGTGTCCTCTTTCTTGCCCCACGGCCCGGGCCGATCTATCGACGGGCCTCCTCCCCCACGGGCCACACAGATTGTAGGAGAAGAAGGCGGTCCGGCCCTTCCATTCAACAGCGATGCTTTCCCACATGTCGACACCTCAGAGCCCCTCTTTGTGAGCAGGGGTTTTCCTTCAACCTGTCTTAATGAATCCGAGCCCGCTGTGCCGTCGACAGCGATTACCAACCATGCCTTCTGTGACCGCGAAGATTCTGCGGATTCCACTGTCGATGCGACGCAATCTTGTTCTTTGGAAGGCTTGGCCCAGTCTGCAGAAGTGCTTAGGTTCTCCATGGCGGATCACGACGACGGAGGATGCGAGTCGCTCCAAGAAGTGGCACTAGGATGCTCTGATTCTGATCTCAGAGCGGAAAGTCCGGATGACTTGTTGAACGAAGGAGAAGTGCTAACTTCGTATGAGGCCTCCAGAGGTTCAGGCGTTCTAACGGAGGCGGACGGAGGCAGAGACAGAGAGGAGCTTGACACCATTCGTCGTCTCCTTGATGTGGCAGACGATGAAGTTGGCTCGGTCAAGGCAAGAATTGGTGAATGGAGTGACTGGTTCGACGAGGGCTATGACCTCCAGCAGATCCCTCTCTCCCCTTACGCTGACGAGGACTCCTTAACCACCACCACCACTGATAACGCTGAATTATTCTTGTTGAATTCCTACTTGTAGCTCCTCCAGCACAGCAATTTTGTCTCAAACCGCACGTTTCCTTCGGGTTTGAGTTCTAACATCGTACCATACAGCGTCAGCGCTATTGCATCGTTTCCAGTATGTGAAACCAGCAGGCTCCCGTTGAATGAGGGAATCAATTAAAGAAAGATAACATTTATTAAACGCATTTCTATGATCTAATTTCAATCTGTTTGTCAAACGATAATAGAACATGGCCAAAACGTTAGCACTAATATGCCGTAATATTTTGGAAGCCGAGAAGCTTCTGTTGGTTGATACGTTAGTTCAAATATGACATCGTAGTCTTAAAATTAACAAGTTTACCAACTCTGCAAAAGAGTGTAAATGTCTCTGAAGTGCTTATTCGGGGTCTCATGTGATTGATTAACGTCTGTATTATGTTTTGTCTCAAGGCTAATGTACTTGAATCTAGATTTTCCTTTAATTTCCGTAATTACGTCTGGTTTACTGTACCAAATGATAGTGCATCAGGGTGAAAGCTGTAAGTTGTTGTGTACCAGCACCCCCGGACTTCAAAGAAAGGGATAGACTATTCTCCAGTGCTCTATTTGGATGTCACTAGTTTGATTCCATCCATTTTTAAATTGGTTTAATCGTGTTCGGACTAGATTGTCAGCGGTAATAGCTCCTGCGATTATAGTTTTCATTGAGTCTGTAAGCTGGATATGTCCGGTATAGATGCCGAATCACCGCAAAGCAGCAGATATCATGTCTAGGCCCTTTTGGCTGCTTAAACAATATGAAATGTTATTATGCTTGAAGCTGAAGAATTATATATTGTGCTTCCCACACAAATGCCTCGATGAATTCTCAGAATATGAATTCCCTCTCTTTGTCAAGAGAAGGTAGGAAACGAAAGTGTTATTAATCTGCAGGGGCCTCAACTCATTATTCATCAGGAGCATATGATCATTAACAAAAACAAATATACACGGTTAGCACTTCATCTGCCCCTTTGATCCACCCAATATTTGAAGGACAAAAGCCAACTCACCTCGTGATATCAGTGTACTCTCCTGCAAAACGTACAAAAAGAATCCTTAGTACGATTGATAGGACTGCAACAAGAGTACTCCTAAAACTGCAACAAAAAATGAACTTATAACTACTACAAGAAGTGCCCTATTCGGAATGTATGTAATCAGCTTCGTAGACTATAAATTCCATTTATCGGTCACGACATCGGTTATTGAATCTAAATTCTTCTCTTATTTCCATTTTATTCTTTATTTAGATTACTGAATGATGTTTTATTAAGTGTGAAATTAACGAATAGTTGATTAGCAAATGACTGCAAAGAAAGGCTGTGATGGTTCTCGGCTGTTCTACTTAGATGCCATATCTATCAGCTGGATGTGGCTGGAACAGGAGCTGAATGATCACGCAGCCGCAAGAGAGGCTTGCACGCACAGCAGCAATAAATCTAGAGATCAAGATGGACAGGTGTTGTTGGCCACTATTTCTTTTTGAGAAAAACAGGAAAATGTAAATTAACAGGGCAAGTTACATTAGTGCAGGGGGCAGGAGCACCTCACACCCATGAGAATTACAGAGAGGCTAACATAGCAAATCTGACGTGGGAATACATCTGGGCTAATAAAGCCTTCCATCTAGTGTACTTGTGTTCAATAATGATACATTGTAATTCCTGAAGGGAGGGATTGGGCTTGATAATACAATTGACAATCCTAATGGCAACCTTTCCAAGAGTAATATGAAGGGGAATAAGGAAGTTCCTTCTCACTTGCCCAAAGAGCTGGTTGTTCCTACTCAATCAAATGGCCCACAAGATGTGACCTCTCCATGTGTTCCACAGGATGTGACCTCTCCATGTTGTTGGCCACTATTTGAACGAACAAAATACCTACTTGTAAGAATAGGAAAAGCTATTTATAATGTTTTAATGATTATTTTTCTACATACTTAAATATTCTGTGTGCCTTAGGTCAGCTGGTGGCACCCTTTTACCACTGAAGGCTGCAGGTGTTTTTGGGGGGGGGGGAGGGTTTCAACCCTTGTGAGCTGTGGTCAGACACTCATCACGCTTAAGAAGAAACAAAAGATAAGCTATGTTGCGATAAACACTTTGTCCCTTCGATTTCAGATTTAGGGTTTAAGACTCTGACGTAATCCTTTTGTCCCTTGCACTTCAAATCATGGGTTGAAAACTGTGCCTGACGTAATCCTTGAGAAGTGGGGGATAGAGAGGTTCCACAGTCCACTGTGTGTGACTTGTTTTTTCTAAAGTTTTTTTTTTTAAAATAAAGGAAGTTCGGCCTTAGCCTAATCTCCCGGACTTTAATTAAAATAAAGAAAAAAAGTTACAAGTGAATGGGACTAGTGCCCATGGGACCCCCCAAATCCCATAATACAGGGGAGGAGTATGGCAAGCTACAGGGCATTATAGATGAGGCGGATAAAATTATCATCACCCTCATGTGGGACCCATTTGGGTTTCAACTTGTTGTTTTCGAGGAGATAAATACATTGATGTCTAAACGGTGGCGATCTCTTGACTCGAGAGATTCTTTTCCCTAGGAGAAACAAGGATTTCTCGATCGACCATTCCTTAGGAGTTTGGCCAAAATTGACAGCACATCGCTCCCTCCAAATCTTCCAAAGAGTCTCACCTCTGATGGCATTCCACAGCCTCGATGAGCAGCCGATCACCTCACCCAACATCACCTGTTGCCAGTTGATTTGGTTCGTGAGTCTCAATACTCGGGTCACGTGATGCCAGATAACATGGGACTTGGGGCAGTCGAAGAACAAGTGAGCTAAATCTTCGATGCACCGATGGCAACGCTTGCACCATGGCGGCACACCACAAATTTTGTTAGCCCTTGCATTGGTCCAAATACCTTTATGCAAGATCTGCCACATGAGAACGGACTTTTTGACCTCAATTAGGGGGTGCCAAATAGACATGAATTTTAGCTCCCACCGAAGTTTGGTCCAAGAAAGGCACCATCTCTTGTTAAGAGTGTGGTGAACATCTAAATCCTCTTTGAAGTTGGGGATTCTGGATAGCTTCTTACCATTGCTCCATTTGAGGCCCTCCAAGCAAGGAAGATCCTGACCGCAGAGAAGGTGGGTAGTTGAGCGGTCCCATGCTAAACACCTGCTTTGAAGAAGAGTCCATTCCTCAAAGGTAACTCTAAGTCTCGGATCCAATTCTTCAAACCTAATCCACTGGCTGGTCTCTTGTTTCCAGAGTTGTTTCCACTTTTTGAACCCCTTGTTCCATAACCGCCTTGCAGTTTGGAGGTTCCAAGACTCCACCCCCCGAATGCCGCTGATCGGGAACCAAATAGAGTCATTTTGTCTTATGCCAGCCACCCACTTCCACTCATCATTGATTCTGATGAATTGTTTGGCCTTGTTCCAATTCTTCCATAAGGAACACACGAGGCTAGAGCCTTTAGGGGAGACCGGGTGGGGGGAGAACAAAAGCGTAAGAATCCCTATGTCCTTCCAACCAGGGTGGCCAACTAAGGTAAGGTCTTCCGTGTTTCTGAAGATCAACTTAGCCCAAGAGGACTCCCTATTGCTCCAAGCCTTGATAAGCCACTTTGCCGCCAACTTGTCAGCCAACCCAACAATCTTCAAAATTCCCAAGCCCCCATAGTCTTTAGGGCTAATGCAAGTTTCCCATTTGATTTTGGGAATCCCCTTCCTGTTGGGGTCCCCAGTCCAAAGGAAGTTTCTGCAGATTCTTTCCACTTAGGTCTCCAACACGAGATAAAGTAAACAATTGTAGACAGCATAAATGTGTTAACAACCATAGCACGCCCTGCCAAGTTGACTTGCATACCTTTCCAATGATTCAGCTTCCTATCCAGCTTAGATAGCACCCAGTTCCAGCGTTTTTTCTAAAGTTCAAGCTTAATGAAAGAGTAGAAATTACAAAAAGCAAAGGATAAAGCTTTTGTTATCTTTATACGCATTTTAATTGAATATTTTTAAAGGGAGCAAAACAAGAGAAATTAGGAGATACAAAGGAGGTTAATAGATCTCTCCATTTTCGATTCATATCAATTCTTTGAAATAATGCGTGGCTGAATGGGGGAGAAGTCTTCTTTGTGACCGTCGATTTCGTTCCTTGACAAGGCTATGTAGCTCTTTTGTTGCGCAAGGCTCTTCCGAGGGGAGGAGAGCAGTCCGTTGTTTCTACACGAAGAGCCATAAGTAGATGTGGATTGTTGCAAAAATACATCAAACCCACTTGTGGATCTTTAAGTCATTAATTTGAGAATCCATGACTAGAAAATGGGAGACTCAAGAGTCCAAAAAGGAATCCAAAAAGGAATAAAAGGGATCTTGAAAGAGAAGAAATCAACGCCGCTCAAAGCTCTTCAAACAACAATAACAATGGAAGTCACAAGGATAATCCATAAGTGTAAACAGATTAGAAAGTCAACAGTAAAATAGCTAGAGAGATGGATAGCCATGTAGCTAATCTTAGCACAACAAAGTGAAGGGCATATGAGGATTCCGAGACAAGGATGAAAGACATTACACACTAGAATTCCTTGCAAAAGGATAGATAGGTCCATTAAAACTACAGAAGAGAAGAGATCTACCGAAGTTTGATGGTCTAAAGATGTGAAATAATGTATTAGTAAAATGAAAATCTATCCCTTCTATTCGACATACCTCTCCCCCTTTAGAAATCGATAATAGAAAGTGTTTACCTAACAATAGTGCAAGAAATCTCTTTGAGCGACAACCTTATGCTTAATGCACTACTTGTCAAATTGCACCATGTTTAGAATCAAGCACTTCAAAGTGTGCATGGATAGCGATTACTACTCAGATGTACATGGGCATTGAGAAGTGTATGTGAGCACAGATTTTTGCATCTGTATCAATGTAACCACTATCTTAATGGCTAGTAACTTAGCATTGAATACAAAAAAAATAATAAAACCATGATGAATTTCTTTCCATTAGGGCAAAAAATGGCAAAAAAGGGTAGTGTAAGGATTTCAATTAATTGTGCTTAATGTAAATTAATGTTATCAAGTCATCTTTAAAAATATATTAGTTTTGGAAGAAAGAGAAAGTTCGTGTGAAAATCATGAAAAGTGATATGCCTCAAAGCTTGTGCCCATCAGGCCTTCGACTGATTTGAATTTTTTCCTCTTGTTCTTCGACATACATAATGTGTGCTTAGTAAATTCTACACCTTCTTACTCCACCCTCCATATCCGGCTTCTCTCTTTCCCATACCGTTATATGCTTTTGCCATGGAGAATCTCAATCCAAACACTTTCAATGAACTTTCATCCAGTTGTACTCTACATGATAAGTTTTGTATCAATATTGCAATCAGTCATGAGTATGCAACAATGAGAAAGGTATTCCAAAGAGCTCTACAACCTTGTGGCATTGATGCATCATGCAAAGAAGGTGAAAAGCATATTGACATATGGATAGATGGAGCTGTTTATTCTATTGATCCACAAACTAGAAGGTATCCACCTTTTCATAATCTTCATGATCTGATTAGATTTGTAGGAGATGGTGATGACGGTTAACGTGGATATTGTTCAAGGCTATGTGGGTTTTTGAAGAACTATATGCAATACATTACTATTTGCAAATATATATTATATTAGAGGGATTGACATTAAAAAGATCTACAAATGAAAGAAACTCCTATAGGATTGAGAATGCACTCAAAACGAATATTTTTTTTTAAAGATTTTAATGAACAATTTGGCCATAAGAAAAAAGGAATGAAAATTGCAAGAAATCATGTAACAAATGTGTTATGTTTAAACATGTTGAGCAATTTTGAGCACGTACATTTTTCTAATGAGTCACCATGGTGTTTTAAAACTGTGAAAAGTGAATGAGAATGCATGCTTAAAACGTTTATTTTTCAAAAATTCATGAAGAAATGAATTTGCCATTAGAACCATCTCAAATTTAGGAGATTTGTGATAGTGTTTGAGTGAGTACAAAGGATTATAGATGAATTTCAGAATTGGTGCAAATTTCTTAAATTTAATAAACTAAGAAGCTTTGGATTGCTCGGGCCTCACCATGTAGGAAACTATTGGCTTTGCTTGAATAAAAAAATCATGCCTATATTTGGTAATTATAAGCATATTCACGGGGATATGCCTTATGAGTAGGAAAACAAACTTTACATTTCAATTACAATGCGTTTAACTATAGATGGATAGATATTATAAGACTTCAAATGTACATGGTTCAATTCTATGATATAAAAGAACATGGATGTTTTGGCCTTTTGAAATTTGTAATTAAACTTGATGAACTTTAAATTAAAAACATCAAAAGATGGAGAGCATGAGTATTGCACTAATGAACAAAGCTTTGGACAATATCCTTGGGGATTCGGATACTCCATCTCTCAAAGTGCCATCAAAAATGAATTTATGATGGATTGGGTGTGCTCAACTTTCTTATCTGAATCATAAACCACTTAAGTGGTTGTTCTTATAGATAAAGATTCCAAATGTTATCCAAAAGAAACATTCAAGAGAAATGCTGATTGTTAAGCATTGTGGAAGGTTTAAAATTGAGCGACATTTGAGTGGAGACTTAAAGACTCTAAAATTCATGTTGGGAATGTAAGGGTCATGTGACCTTACCCCTATATATATATATATATATATATATATATATATATATATATATATATATATATATATATATATATATATATATATATATATATATATATATATGAAATAAATTTTGATCAATACATGTCCCAATCAAAAGGCTTTCAATTGGAAGGTAAAGGATTTTAATGAAACATTAAGGATTTTGATTGAAAGATAATTTTTATTTTACTTATTTCTGTTTTTTATATATAGTTGTTTTGATAAAGTGTTTTTTCATCTAAAGAATTTTAATAAAATATTGTCTCCGATTGAATACTTATTCAAATAGAAAACTTTTGGATCAAGAGCATTTTGATTGAAAATGTATTCAATCAGAAGGCTTTTCATTCAAAAGTTTAAACTGATATTAGAGCGATCAAATATGATGACGTTTCATCAAATAATTCAATCAAATACATAGGGAGCTTTTAACAATTATTTACAAAAAGAAAAATTCTTAAATAATGAGTAATACAACATAGGAAAATGCCATAAATGGATAACGAGCATTACTAAAGCTATGGTTAGTCTCGTGGATGATAACATATCCATAATATAAAATAAAATACAAGAGCAAGATGAAAGATGGAAGAAGTTACTTATCTTATATAGCGAAATCATATTTTTTGTGAATGAAGAAAATGATTGAGTACCTATGAAGATCTCCCATCTTGTGATGGGGAGTCTTGTTGAAGATTGTTGCATGGTAAGTTGCACCTCCATGCGAGAGAGAGAGAGAGAGAGAGAGAGAGAGAGAGAGAGAGAGAAGCTTCACTTCATCACCTACATGCAAGAAACGAAGAACCAAGAAGCAACTAACACGCTACATATCATGGGTCATGTTTAGGGATGAAAGAAGAGAGGGTTTCTCATTAGAAAGAAGCATATTTATAGAATTATGTGTCCATAAATTCTCTTTTCATCCAACCTTATATAAAAGCTCCAAATGAACCTTACAATAAGAAGTTTTCTTATTAAAAAAATATCCCCCTAACACTTGGCACACCATAGGGAACAAACTACCACCGTCTCTTGATTGGTACTATCTTACAATACTATGAAAATTAAACGTGGACCATTTATAGGTTTATCAACTTTGGTTGCAAGTGGTACAAATAAAATAATCACACCTAATCTCTAAGATTGCTTCAATCCATGGCCCACCACATCTTTAATGCCCAAGGCCATCAATTCCATCATGCTTACCACAACTACATGCATCAATGGAGTCCAACAAATCAAGCATAACATATCTCCAAAAAAATCCACGAAAAGATAAGAGCTCAATCCATGGACAACTTCCATGTGAATCTGCATGGTGGTGAAGAAACAACACCTCCCTTAGAATAGAGTGGTCCATCATGAGAAGATTATAGAAAATGCTAGTGGAAAACATTGCCCATAACATGCTTTCCCTCCTATATGCATACAAGTCCTTACAAAGCGCATGCAAAGTTCACTTTTTTTCTAATGACTGCTACTATTATAACAACAACAATATCTACTATTGCTATACTAGTTCTATAGCTATTGCCAATGCTACCAATAGTGCTATTGTTAGTCCTACTATTATTGCTATTGATACTAGTGCTATTACTATTGTTAGAGCTATTGCCGATGCTCCTAATACTATTACTACTACCACCACTATTGCTACTACTACCACTAGTATTGGTACCACTCCTAGTGCAAGTGCTACTACTAATGGTGTTACTATTGCTAAGCTGCTGCTATTACTACTACTACTGTAATGAACCGGCTAAGTGTGGGAGAAGTGCGGTGGAAAAGACTCGAAAATTTTTGATCAGGACTCAAAAGGCTATAAGAGATATCCGGGAAAAAAGAAGAGAAATGGTGTACCGGAGGCTCTCACGGCTTGAAGAAGAGGTGAACAAAGGTAACTTACAATGCCAACAAGGTCTTTTGAAAATCAGGGGAAGACCAAGATTAGAAGAGGAGGTTCAAAGGAAAAATCTTCAAATATTCTTCAAAGATTGGTGGGCGGGGAAGGCCAACAAACCATTGAAAGAGATGTGTAACATCCTCAAAAGGAAACAAGCTAGGGAATCCATCCCCTTATTGGTCGATAACAATGGAACCGAATGTAGCACGGAGGTCGAGAATAGATCTATCATCGTCGAGCACTTTACCCATCTTCTCGGGGTCTCGGCTCCCCTTTCCCGGCACAGGCGTGACTCCATGGCAACCATCTCAAGGGTTGCTCAATCTAGAATCCCACAGAACATGATTTCTCTGCTGGATGCTAACATTTCTGAGAATGAAATTATCGAGGTTATTAATGCTCTTCCCAACGGGAAAAGTCCGGGTCCTGATGGTCTCACCAATGAGTTTTTCAAGTCCTTCAAACATGCAGTGGCCACCCCACTGCATCTGGTGTGGCAAGAGGCTCTCTCCTTTGGTGCCCTCCCTGAGTGTCTTAATAATGGCGTCATCAAGTTAATCCACAAAAGGGGAGATAAGAACAAAATTGAAAACTGGCGACCGATTACCATGCTCCAAACAGGATACAAGATAATCGCAAAAGTTATCGCCAATAGAATCTCTTGTCATTTAAAGTCATGGCTTTGTGAGGACCAGAAAGATTTTATCAAAGGTAGATCTATACTTGAAGCAATTGTCGATATTTGGGAAGGCCTTGCGTTTGCTGAGGAGACTGCAGAAGATCTGGTATTCATTAAGATCGACTTCGACAAAGCGTATGATAGATTGGAATGGGACTTTATTCTTCAATCATTGAAAGACCTTGGATGCAGCCAAAAGTTCATGAAGATGGTTTCCACTCTTCTTGGAAACGCTTCAACTAGAGTAAATATCAATGGTAAATTCGTTTAAAAGATCAATTAGGCAAGGTTGCCCTCTGGCTCCATTAATTTTCGCTATCGCCTCGAATGGACTCAGTTACCTATTAAAGCATCACATGGACACTGGCAATCTCAAGGGTCTTTCCCTACCCCTAAATCACGGCCAAATGATTGCGAGACTTTTTGCCTATGACATGAATGCCTTTGTGCATAACAATATAAACAACATTGAGGTGTTTTGGTGGTGCCTCGACACCTTTTGTGTGGCGTCAGGTTCGAAAATCAACCATGCTAAAACTGCTTTTAGAGTAATCAGCGGACCTACACCCCAATTGTTGTTAGATCAAGGGTGTCATGTTATCCCTAGAGGTCAAGTCTTCCGTCTACTTGGCATTCCGATGGGATTCAGCATCTCAATGGACCAACGATGGAACTGGGTGCTATCCAGGCTGGATAGCAAACTTAATCATTGGAAAGGTATGCAAGTCAACTTGGCAGGGCGTGCTATGGTTGTTAACACATTTATGCTATCTACAACTATTTACTTTATCTCGTGTTGGAGACCTAAGGAGAAAGACTTGGCCAAAGTGGAAAGAATCTATAGAAACTTCCTTTGGACTGGGGACCCCAACAGGAGGGGGATTCCCAAAATCAAATGGGAAACTTGCATTAGCCCGAAAGACTGAGGGGGCTTGGGAATTTTGGATATCGTTGAGCTTGGCTGACAAGCTCGCGGCAAAGTGGCTTATCAAGGCTTGGAGCAATAGTGAGTCCTCTTGGGCTAAATTGAGCTTCAGAAACATGGAAGACCTTACCCTGGTTGGCCATCCTGGTTGGAAGGACATAGGGATTCTCACGCTTTTGTTCTCCCCCCACCCGGTGTCCCCTAAAGGCTCTAGCCTCGTGTGTTCTTTATGGAAGAGTTGGAACAAGGCCAAACAATTCATCAGAATTAGTGATGAGTGGAAGTGGGTGGCTGGGATAAGACAAAATGACTCTATCTGGTTCCCGATCAGTGGCATTAGGGGGGTGGAGTCTTGGAACCTCCAAACTGCAAAGCGGCTATGGAACAAGGGGTTCAAACAGTGGAAACAACTCTAGAAACAAGAGACCAGCAAGTGGATTAGGTTCGAAGACTTGAACCCGAGACTTAGAGTTACCCTAGAGGAATGGACTCTTCTTCAAGGAAGATGTTTAGCGTGGGACCGCTCAACTACCCACCTTCTCTGCGATCAGGATTTTCCTTGCCTGGAGGGCCTCAAATGGAGCAATGGAAAGAAACTATCCAAAATCCCCAACTTCAAAGGGAACTTAGATGTTCACCACACTCTTAACAAGAGATGGTGCCTTTCTTGGACCAAACTTCGATGGGAACTAAAATTCATGTCTATTTGGCACCCCCTAATTGAGATAAAAAAGTCCGTTCTCATGTGGCAGATCTTGCATAAAGGTATCTGGTCCAATGCAAGGGCTAACAAAATCTGTGGTGTGCCACCATGGTGCAAGCGTTGCCATCGATGCACTGAAGATTTAGCTCACCTATTCTTCGATTGCCCCAAGTCCCGTGTCATCTGGCATCACGTGACCCGGGTATTGAGACTCACAAACCAAATCAATTGGCAACATGTGCTATTGGGTGAGGCGGTCGGCTGCTCATGGAGGCTATGGAATGCCATCAGGGGTGAGACTCTTTGGAAGATTTGGAGGGAGCGATGTGATGTCAATTTTGGCCAAACTCCTAAGGAATGGTCGATCGAGAAATCATTGTTTCTTCTAGGTAAAAGAATCTCTCAAGATAAGAGATCTCCACCTTTTAGACATCATTGTATTTATCTCCTCGAAAAAACAAGTTGAAACCCAAATGGGTCCCATGTAAGGGTGATGCTAGATTTATCCGCCTCATCTGTAATGCCCTCTAGCTTGCCTTACTCCTCCCCTGCATTGTGGGTGGGGGGGTCCCATGGGCACTAGTCCCATTCACTTGTAATTTTTCTTCTTTATTTTAATTAAAGTCCGGGAGAATAGGATAAGGCCGAACTTCCTTTTATTAAAAAAAAAGGTCGATGGGAGCTGAAGCAGAGATGAAAGAGAGGTATCAAGATTGCTGGTGAAGGGGGAGCATGACACACTGCTACTACTACTACTACTACTACTACTACTACTACTACTACTACTACTACTACTACTACTACTACTACTACTACTACTACTACTACTATTGCTACTACTACTACTGCTACTACTGCTGCTACTACTACTGCTGCTACTGCTACTACTACTACTACTACTACTACTACTACTACTACTACTACTACTACTACTACTACTACTACTACTACTACTACTACTACTACTACTACTACTACTACTACTACTACGGGAAGTGGACTCATGAACTATTGGCTAGGAGTATAACAGGCTAACCACTTTCCCAAAAAGCCAAGGTTGAGGATTAGTTCTTAATCCTCTCTCTTTGGGTGTGGTTCAACCATCTCTTGCTTGTCATTTCTTGAGTCTAACACTTGCTTCCCCTTCTAGAGATCATTGTCCTCAATGGTCAATACTTGATCTCCCCTTGAGTTGATGCCCTCACTCTTGCATAGTATCTTGAAACTTCTTGTTCTCAACTTGGACTCTTGAAATCTTGCTGTGAACCTTGGTGTCTTGAACCTTTCCTTTCTGCTTCTTGGCCACTTGCCTATGGACTTTCCTTGTTCACAACCTTTATGACTTGAGACCTTGTCCTCAACCTTAGTATCTTGAACCTAGTTCTCCCAAATGCTGAGTATCTTGAATCTTAAATCTAATGATCTCATTGGAAAGTTCATTCTTAGAGCTTTCCAATAGTACTTCAAACTTCTAAAGTTGACCTATGTATTGGATACACCCTAATCTTTGTTGGGTAAATTTTTGAAAGCACCACATGTGCCTTCCATCCACCTTGCCCAAGCCTAGTTACTAGGCTCTAATACCAATTGTGGGAATTGAACTCATGATCTATTTGCTAGGAGTATGATGGTCTAATCACTTTCCCCAAAAGCCATGGCTGAGGATTACTTCCTAATCCTCTCTCTAGGAGATGGCTCAACCATTGAGGATTACTTCCTAATCCTCTCTCTAGGATATGGTTCAGCCATCTCCTGCCTATCATTTCTGGCATCTAACTACTACTACTACTACTACTACTACTACTACTACTACTACTGCTACTGCTACTGCTACTGCTACTGCTACTGCTACTGCTACTGCTACTGCTACTGCTACTGCTACTGCTACTGCTACTGCTACTGCTACTGCTACTGCTACTGCTACTGCTACTGCTAATGCTTCTACTACTGCTACTGCTACTGCTATTGCTACTGCTACTGCTATTGCTACTGCTACTGCTACTGCTACTGCTACTGCTACTGCTACTTCTACTGCTACTGCTACTGCTACTGCTACTGCTACTGCTACTGCTACTGCTAGTCCTAATGCTACTACTGCTGCTGCTGCTACTACTACTACTACTACTAATACTACTACTACTACTACTACTACTACTACTACTACTACTACTACTACTACTACTACTACGAGTATTACTACGAGTACGACTATGACTACGGATTCTTCTACTACTACTACTACTACTACTTACCATTGCTATGGCTATTGCTACTACAATTTACTGTTGCTATTGATACTACTATTTCTATTGCTATTGCTACTACTCTTGCTACTACTAGTACTGTTGTTACTGCTACTACTACTACTACTACTACTACTACTACTACTACTACTACTACTACTACTACTACTAC
Organism: Ceratopteris richardii; assembly: GCA_020310875.1. Lineage (NCBI taxonomy): Eukaryota > Viridiplantae > Streptophyta > Polypodiopsida > Polypodiales > Pteridaceae > Ceratopteris > Ceratopteris richardii. The sequence goes on along the minus strand of CM035414.1, from coordinate 185,967,012 downwards.
TACTACTACTACTACTACTACTACTACTACTACTACTACTACTGTTACTGCTATTGCTACTGCTACTGATATTGCTACTGCTACTACTAGTGCTAGCGCTAGTGCTACTGCTACTGCTACTGCTATCGCCCTGCTACTGCCACTGCTACTACTACTGCTACTGCTACTACTACTGCTACTAGTGGTGCTACTACTACTGCTATTGCTACTGTTACTGCTACTTCTACTGCTATTGCTACTACTACTACTACTACTACTACTACTACTACTACTACTACTACTACTACTACTACTACTACTACTACTACTACTACTGCTACTGCTATTGCTACTACTATTGCTATTGCTAATACTATTGCTACTGCCACCACTACTATGATTGCCACTACCACTTCCACTGCCACTATTGAAGGGCTTTGGTGTGCAGAATAAGAGGAGCAAGAAGGAGATCACGGGAGAGAGAAGAGAAGAGAGATGCGTAGATGCGTGGGAGCCTCAAAACCCACATAATGATCTCTCTTGAGGCAATGCTCTAATATGATGTATATATATGAATATGGGGGTAAGGTTACATGACCCTTACATCCCCAATGATCTCCCACTTAAGGGTCAATGTGACCATAAGTGGTAACATATACAAAACGACTATACAATAATGTACAGGAAGAGTCCAGATCTCAACACATACGAATCAGCCCACACCAACTACCTTGAACAAGGTGTATCCATGCACCTCAAATTGCTCTAGACTCATATCGATAAGAGGCGAGCGCACATCTGATTGATGCAAGAACTGAGGAAGTTCTTGCAAAGCTCCCACTCGCTCTATGCCTATGTCAATCATTGAACGACTAACAAATCCAAGTGCAAATGCTCCAATAGGAACTGCAATGTCTGGTCTCAAGCATAACAATTCATACATAAGACTCTCGAATGCTGACAAAACATGTGCTATCCTGGCTAACGAGATACATGTGCCCAATCCTAGCACCTCTAACAAGCATAACCTGTCCTAACTGCAACTAAAAATAATGCTCACCAAGGAACGCATAATATCTGCTCTCCTGTAATTGGTTGACTGAAATCAAGCTCATAGGGAATGAAGGCACATAGCAAACATGTCTAAGTGATGCTCCACTAGGTAGTATAAGGCATACATCTCCTGCACTCTCAATGTCATATGTCATACCATTAGGCATGTGCACACATCCACGACTCTCACCTGTGAATAGACAAAGCCACTCACAATAAGGAGTAACATGAAAAATGGCTAATGGATCAAGCAACCAAGCCATATGTGTCCTATTCAATGAAGAAGAGGAATCCTCAGATGGATGATAAAAGAAAGTGATATCACCATCACTCGCATAACAACTGCCATAGACTCTCCTAAAACAACTACTTGACCTACATCACATTCATATCTTTGACGTCGTTGTCACATCTACCTGAAGCAATGTCGTCGAATATGGCCCTCACGACCACAGTGCCAACATCGAAGTTGTTGATGGGATCTATGTCTCACATGAGTCAAGGGACTCACATACATACCATGTCTCACATGAGTCAATGGACTCACATACATATCATGGCCAATGCATCCATATCCATCCATACATGTTCGAGCATATCACGAGGTCTCTATGCATCTCTATGCACATACATGTGTAGCCTAGTGTTGGAGGTAGACGTTTGTGGAAGCACGCGAACAACACAAGGAAGGAGAAGAAGCTTGGAGCACAACACACAATACTGAATGTATTACTTGAGAATGTACAAAGATAAGTAGCCCATTAGGGCAATAGGCATATATACAAGTTGGGGGAAGAAAACCTCCTAAAGAGGGAAAAAAGTGCCCCGACAGTCCTAGAGTGTTCACACACATCACTACCTAAATATATCAACAAATCCCCCCTGGGAGTGATGCGGTGAACAAGTAGCTGGCACTCATGTATAAGGAAGTGCCAAGCTATGTGGAAATCACTCCACAAAAGGAAGTAAGCCCAAAGCTTTGCAGAAAGCTTCAAACTTCTCCCTAGGCAGAGCCTTCGTGAAAAGGTCTGCAATGTTCTCCTGTGTGGGCACATATGCCAAGCTGATCTCCCCAGCAGAGAACCTCTCCCTGACATAATGGTAATGCACCTCAATGTGCTTAGTGCAAGCATGGAACACAGGGGTCCTCGCAACTGCCAATGCGCTCTGACTGTCAGTGAAGATGGTGGTGGCAGAAGACTGACCAACACCCAAATCAGCCATAAGGCGTCTGAGCCACACACACTCAACAATCACTATGAAAGCTGCCCTATACTCAGCCTCACAACTGGAAGTGGCTACAGTAGGTTGCTTCTTGCTCAACCAAGATATCCATGAGCTACCAAGCATGAAGCAAAAGCCACTAGTGGACACACGAGTTTCATGGCAACCAGCCCAATTAGAGTCAGAAAAAGCATGCAAATCTGGCGGTAGTGATCCCCCCTTGGGATAAACAACCCAAGTAGTTGAGTACCACTCAAGTAGCGAAAGATATGCCTAACCGTCTGCCAATGCTTGTCTCCTAGGCAATGCATAAACCTGCTCATCTGTGAGATAGCAAACTAAATATCTGGCCAAGTAATGCATAAGTAAATCAAGCATCCAACAACCTACTGATAGAGAACAACATCAAATGCATCTCCAGCATCATGAAGACTCAATCATAAACCTGTCTCCATAGGAGTGGCAATAGGCTTACAATCTTCAAGGCCAAAACGCTGCAATAATGTGTCAATATATTTCGTTTGACACAAAGCCATTCCACCATCAACGTGCATAAACTGAATGCCCAAATAATGATGCAAATGCCCCAAATTAGACATCTCAAATGAGGCATGCGAATCAGCCTTAAAATCAGCAATATGCCTCTCATGAGGACCAGTGAGCATCATGTCATCAACATAAACCACAATGATCAGAAGTACATCATTAGCACGCTTAACATATAAGGTGCTTTTAGTTGGAGTATTCTCAAAACCATGTGCAATTAGATAGGCATGTATCTTTTCATACCAAGCACGTGGTGCTTGCTTTAAACCATATAATGCCTTCTTTAACCTGCACACCTGGTTCTCATGCCCTTTCTGCACAAAGCCACGGGGCTGAAAAACATACATTTCTTCATGCAAGTCACCATTCAGAAATGCAGTCTTAATGTCCAACTAATGTACATTCCAACCATGATGGGCTGCAAGTGCATATATGCTCCGAACAGTAGTCATACTGCATGTAGGTGCAAAGATCTCATCAAAATCAATGCCTCTTTCCTGTGCATAGCCCTTTGCAACAAGCCTAGCCTTATACCTGTCAACTATAGCACCAGGTTTACGCTTCAGCTTGTATACCCACTTAGTGCCAATGGCCTTCTTGCCAGGAGGCAAGTCACATAAAGACCAAGTACCATTCTTCATTGTTGCATCATATTCAGATTGCATAGCAGCCATCCAAATTTTATGAATTTTGTGCTTCATCAATCGAAACAGGCTCAATCTCATCACAGAGACTAGATGCAGCCATAGCATAGCAATCTGCAAAAGAGGCACTATGAGAGCCTGATCGAGTGCGATATGACAGAGGTGCATCTAATTTGCTGTCACATAAGATTTGCACCAGCCATTTTGCATAGTTCTTGCCTGCTCAATATCAACTCTCTCATCAATAAGTGCATCATGTAAATCTGCATTAGAAATGGAATGATCTGCTTCATCACATGAAACTTGCAAAGGCTGAGACATTGCCTCACTAGGACCAACACTAGACTGTCCACCTGTAAAAAGAGGCAACAAAGTATCATACATGTCTTTGGAGCTAACAGATGTCTCCTTAGTACATGAAAGCAATGGCTGAATAGCATCCTCCACAAAAAAAACATCACGGCTAACCAGAATGCGTTTAGTCTGTGGATGATACAGACGATAGCCTTTACTTTCTGAATTGTACCCAACAAAAATACATTTTACTGCTTTATCATCCAATTTTCTGCGATGTTGTTCGGGCACTAATGCATATGCCAAACAACCAAAAACATGCAGTTGAGCAACAGATGGCTTGCAATCATGCCAAGACTCATATGGAGTGATAGACTGCAGCGCTTTAGTGGAACACCTTGTTTAGTACATATGCTGCACACATGATAGCCTCAAGCTAGAAACTATGTGGTAAAGCCTGACTCTTGACCATACACCTCGCCATCTCCATGAGAGACCTGTTCTTTTGTTTAGCAACTCCATTCTGTTTAGGTGTATAGGGCATTGTACACTGGTGTTTTATCCCATGTTCATCCATAAATACCAGAAGACATATATTCCCCCCCTCGATCAGAACGGAGGGTGCCCATTTTACATGCTGACAGATTTTTAGCCAAAACCAAAAACTGTTTGAAGCACATGAACACTTCAGACTTTGCCTTCAATGGATATACCCATGCATGCCTGGAAAAATCATCGATGAAAGTCACGAAGTAAAGATAATTCCCAAAAGAAGGTGTCTGCATAGGACCACAGACATCACTATGTACAAGCTGTAATTTCTGAGTAGCCCGAACTAAACCATCTTTTGGAAAGGATGAATGCTGCATTTTGCCCAAAATACAGCCTTCTCAAACATGTTTTCTAGGTGCCTCAAGTTTGGGCAAAGAGGATACCATTTCAGATTTCTGCAGGCGTAGCAAACTAGCATAATTCAGATGACCAAAGTGTGCATGCCAAAGCTTTGCATCTCACATAGCCTGAGAATCATTTACTGCACATGCCAAATCATTTACAGATCTTTCATAGTCTATGAGCTTATACAGACCACGACAAAATGCCAGAAGCAATAATCACATCGCCATTTGACAGATCATGAACTGTAAACCTCTCATCAACAAATTTCACAACCAAGCCAATCTTGGCCAATGCAAAAACTGATAATAGGTTCTTCTTGATCCCTGGCACAAATAAAGCATCTGACAAAGTGAAAGAACTACCATCAACAGTAGTCAAAATGATCTTACCAACTCCCATAACATGATAAGAGGAGTTGTTGGCGCATGTAACAGTATTCCCTGTAGGGGCAGGCTTGAGTGAAGAGAAAAATTGTGCTGCGAGGTAATATGTTTGGTCGCCCCACTATCAAAATACCAAACATCTAAGTCTACTGCAGACATGCACTGCTCATGAGAAGATGGGTCAAAACTGCAAACAGTAGTAAATGCCCATTCTTCTTCCTGCACAAGATCAATAGACTCCATTTTTGGTGTAGAGGCTTCTGCAACAACCATTTTAGCCTCTTTCTTCTTTGCCTCTTTTGCAGCCAGTTTTGGACAGTTCTTTATGATATGATCATTACCTTTACAGAACTTACAAAACAATTTCTGCTTTTCTGATTTTTTCTCATCTTTGTCTTGGTTCTTCAAAAGTGAAGCATTTGCAGATTTTTGCTTACTAGTAGAAGAGCTCCATTTTCCTTTGCCCTTCTGACTAGCAAGGAAAGCTTGATCAGCAACACGCATAATGTTCTGCCTAGACTGATCTTCCTGCAACAAAATAGAGACTAACTCTTCAAATGATAAGGCATTTGGATTGCCTTTCATCGTCAAGCAAAGAGTAGAAGCAAAACTCTGATATGAATCAGGAAGACCATTCAGAACGGTCTGCACAAGTGAGCTATCTGGTATAACCTCATCAGCAGAAATCAACTGTTCCTTCAAGTCTTTGATCTTCGTTAGAAAACTGTCCATAGAATCACCCTCATTCATGTGCTCACTCTCCAACTGTTTTCGGATGTAAGAAACACGAGCCTCATTCCTAGCTTGGTACAATGTGGTAAGTGTATCCCAAGCATCCTTAGCTATTTTGCAAGAGCGTATGTGAGGAATAATGGCACGTTTGACAGACCAAGCTATCAATGCATGTGCCTGGGCATCTCTGCCATCTCAATGAATCTACTCTACAGTAGGTGCAGTAGAAACCGCAGTATGAACAGGAATATGCAGAATATCATCATCTTCGACACCTTCTACATCAGCTTCAGTACTTGCAGTTGTAACAGTTGTAGGTGTGATATGACGTTTTTCGACACCCTACACAATGTTCCACAGTCCTTTTGCAACCAACACATGTCACATCATATAAGCCCATAATGGGTAGTTGGTACCATCCAACTTATCCTCAACAGCCAATATACGGAATACATCACAGCTTTCAGCTATGGCCAGTGACTAAAATACCTTGATGCAGAAAATTGATTGTATCTCAAAAAGTTGAATAGAATTGCCCAGATGAGTTCTGCTAGACCTGTAGCAGACTTCGAGACGCTTATACTGGCGAACAGAAACTGGTATATACCTTTGGCACAAAAAGATGAAATAACCTGCCTAAGCACTGTGATAGTGTGTTCGGAGGCCGAAACGAGCTCAAATCGCAATTTTGGCACTACAGAGGGAAGCCATTTTGATCTCGGAAACACGCTGAGTATGCTCACCAAAATACGTGTGATTCTGAGACTGCAAACGAAGGAGTGTCGAAGGCACCCTAGATGACGCGACGACCTGCTCTGATACCAATTGTTGGAGATAGATGTCTACGGAAGCACGCAAACAGCACAATGAAGGAGAAGAAGCTTGGAGCATAACACACAATACTGAATGTGAGTACAAAGATAAGTAGCCCATTACGACAATAGGCGTATATACAAGCCGGGAGAAAAAAACCTCCTAAAGAGGGAAAAAAGTGCCCCGGCGGTCCTAGAGTGTTCACACACATCACTACCTAAATATATCAACACCCAACATGAACCAATGTATGCCACATCTGAGCTTTCCATCTCGGAAAGTCAGTGTCATCAAAATGAGAAGACACCATGCTGGCAATCCAAGAGACTAGAAATATAATAAGAGACTAGAAACAATAATCTATCACCAATAGGATCACATATGCATAACTCATATCACAACTATCTCACTGAAGAAGAAACCATGTGAACTGCTTGTCACATAACCATGCATCTAGCATGCACATAAAACCATGAGCATAAGCCTGCTCACCAAGTCTCCAAACTGACCAAGTAGATGTGAAAGAATCCTAGAAAAATTTTGACAAAGTATCCCCCTGTAAACTGAGCAATCAAACAAGATAACCAATAGCAAAAGAACAATCAGTAACCTATCACCACCTGTGACTGATCCAATCAAAGATAATGGCAAATACACATGCCAAAAAAGTGATAGTAATATATGCCAATACAATGGTGATACACCTCCCACTCAAGAACAAATCCTGCAAGATGGTCCAAACTATCACGAATAACCTGTGACAAAGTCCAAGTGAATGGAGATAAACAACGATCCAAAGCTATCACACAAGCTTCAAGATCCACTAGAGTTCTCTTCTAGCATAAAAGCCAACAAAATATCAATAGCATCTCCTTTGTAAAATGGACTCTAGAACCAATAAACCATGCAGTAATCACCATCCACAATATCAAATCAATGAGCATATGCTAATAGAATAGCCAATCAAGGTGACAAATAAGTGTGCAACTGAGGCTCCAATCTGGATCATGTACCTACAAAGAAAACAAAAGATACAAGTACCATCCAAGATCCAAAATCAACTCTCATAAAAGTATGTGTGACCGACAAGCCAAGCCGTATCCAAGTGGCATAAACGAGATAGAGATCACAATGCCACTATACATCCACTGACAATGCCATGGTGACATAAAACTTAAAAAGGAGTATACTACACTGTCATCTCACATGCCAAGCATGTGACAAGATCATCCTCTACTCTCACATGGAGGAGCTACCATAGTGATCATACATGGAAAATGCCATCAAGCTCCAAAAATAAGAGCTTGCATACCAAAAAATCTCTCTCGAAGAAGTTCCCAAAAAAAAAGAACCTCCAAAAGCAATTAGGGTTCTTTTGGTGAAAATATGTTGCTCTGTGTTTTATTGTTTCAGAGCTGATAACCTCTGAGGTCAAACTTTTGGCCTTCAATACATTTCAAAAAATCTTTCTTGGATACGTAACAATATAAGGAACACCTCAACTGGAGGTGTGTAGCTCAAGGTATGCCCAAAAGAAGCATCAACTGTCAATTTCACCTTAAATTGTAGCACTATTGCTTTGCATTCTATAATTTCTGCAACCTATCACTCAAAATTTGGACCCGTGTTCTTCTACAAAGTTGTAAAGGCTATTTGAGGCTACACATAGCAAGTGGAATCATCTCATTCCATTTGTAAAACGCAAGTTATAGCCAAAACACTCACATGTTGTCCAAGTGATTGTAGATTTGTCTTCTACATCACTCTGTGTTTTTTGAATCTTCTGCACTTTATAACTTCGAATCAGGTTTTGGACCCTTCTGTGAAGTTGTACCCTTCTATGTTATCTACACAAATAACTTTAAAACACATCAATCCGAGCTTCATAGCTTGACTTATGGCTGAAATACTAAACAACTATTGAGAGGTACCGACCTACACTTTCACCTCTTGTGACCTAAGCTTCCATTGAAGCTTCTTGCACACAAGCCTTCAGCATGCTCTGATACCAATGAAGGGCTTCGGTGTGTAGAACAAGATAAGCAAGAAGGAGTCCAAGGGAGAGAGAAGAGAAGGGAGACACACAGACACGTGAGAGCCTCGAAACCCACATAATGATCTCTCTTCAGGCAATGCTCTATATATGATGTATATATATGAATATGGGGGTAAGGTCACATGACCCTTAGACCCCCAACAACTACTACTACTGTGACTGCCACTACCACTACCACTTCCACTACCACCACCACTACTAAAACAACTACTACTACTACTACTACTACTACTACTACTACTACTACTACTACTACTACTACTACTACTACTACTACTACTACTACTACTAATAATAATTTTACTGCCACTAATACTCCTATTGATGGTATCGATATTTACATCTCTACATTATTCTTGAAGCTAAAACCAATCATGGATTTATAAACAAGTGATCAATTTATATGAAGATTCTCAATTTGAAGTTAAAATGGTAAAAATAAACTCTTTAATGCAGACATTCTATATTGTCTCTATCCTTCCAGCTAGTACTTGGATGAGAAGAGTGGGATGAACAAGTTTACTTGAGAATAGTTTAGGAATAAGGAACATCAAGTGATCTTTTAAAAAGCATTAGAATTATTTATGGAGGCTTCTGAAACCTTAGAACCTTGAAAACTAAAGACATAATATTATAAGTGCTTCTCCTTCAATGAAAAACATGAGGAATTTTGGACTACGAGAAAGAGTTCCTTGTTGATTGAGCCGAGTTCAATTCTCGGTGGCAACACAATAAAACAATACTTTTTTTGCAAGTTCTTTTTGGAAAAAACACTAAAAAGGTAATGCATGATAGATGCTTTTCTAAGCAATGGATGGCGGCAATGCTTTTTAGTGGTACCAAAATAGCTTTTTCATAGCCTATATAAGAGGAGGATAATTGGTTGAAGAGAGAAGTTGGGAGATTAGTGGAAACAGGAGAATTAGGGAAGATATGATGCTGAATTGAAGCACTGAAGAAGTAGGAGATGTTTATGAAGTGAATATGAAGGCATTTTTTGGAGAATATATAATATGAAGGTGTTGGACATTGAATCATCATGGGAGGTAGATTAATGAATAGAACGCTGGAAATTTAATCCAGTAGGAGGATATATATTTGAAAACTCAAAAGATAAGCTATTATCTATATGAACTCTCTTACAAGAATTCATGGATGAATTAAAATTGTTCAAATACTTTGAGTTTTGAGTTTGTGTAATCCTAGTGTTTTCGTATTTTGGCCACAATTTGTGTATTGTAATTTTGAATTTTGTCTATCTCATGTTGTAGTGTTTCCTTGATCACAAGCTATCTCAAATCACAAGCTTCAGATCACTCAAGAAATGTAGAAGAGAGAAAAATAGAACTTGCATAAGATAAGAGAAAATATGACTTGGAAGAGTAGACAAGGTATGAATGAGAGAAAGAGAAGTTATGGTAGTAAAGATTTGAATCCATCAACACAATAGCTTGGGAAAATAGCTTCCTGACGAAGCCTTGACCTCCAAACCATCCCCGAGCTATCACAATCTCATTCACACGTGCACTCTCAATCACACTCCCACTCGCACTATCACTCTAAATCATAAGGCAATTCTCTGATTTTTGACCTCTTCCGACTTGATGGAGCGAATCGCCTTCAAAATAGAGTTTATCATCCCCAAGAAAGTGCATGATCCACCAAATGTACAAAAAGTCAGCTCTCCCCATGTTGCAAGAAAAACTTTCACAAAAGCATGCACAAGTGCTTTCTTTAGTTGTACTTATCCAAAAATAGAAGAAAAACAACAAAAGCACATATTCAAAGACATCTACAAGTGTGCATGACAACATATATGCTTTGAAATCACAAATTTGAATGGAAACGGAGAAGCGCACTAGTTGTCCTGCAAAACATGAGCAACATTAGGTACATATCTTTTAAGTAAGCTAACATGAAATATAGGGTGCACATTTAAATGTTTCCAACAAAAAAGCAAGATATCCAATCTTTTTCAAAAATTTAAAAGGAACTACGTATTGTGCAAAAAGTCTATGATCTTCCCTAGCAACAAGTAAGATCGGTGAGGATTGACTTTAAGAAATACCATATCATCTATTTTAATTTCAAGTGGTCTTCTCTTCAAATCATATAATTTCTTTTTCTTTTCTGAGCTTCTTTTATCTGTTGCTTAATTTTTCCAAGTTCTTCATCCATATTCTCAAGCATTTCTTTAAACACTTCTACTTTATTTGGAGAACCAAAAGATGGAGGTGGAGTCAAAGAACTATAACCATACATTTTATAGATGCATGCGATGCAGTATTGTATGCAAGCTCAAATAAGGGAAAATATTCACTCTAATTATCATGCTTTTCATTCACATACATATGAAACATATCTTCAAGTATGTGATTAACCCTCTCGATTTCCCCATCAATTTGTGGATGGAAAGCTATACTCATACGAAGCTGAGTTCCAATTGATTCAAATGTTGCTCTCCAAAAGTTCAATGTGAATCTAGAGTCTCTATCGAAAATTATGTTTTTAGGCATTCCATGTACTTGAAAAATTTCGTTTACAAATAGTCTTGCAACATTGAAGGTAGTATCAATCGTTTTCATAGGAAAGAAATGTGTTATCTTGGTAAGTCAGCCAACTACCACAAATATGGTATCATTGTTTTTACTGATAAAGTCCATAGAGATAGACTCCCACTTCTGTTTTGGAACATTCAAAGGTTGAAGAATTCCGCACATTCTCTTAAACTCAGATTTCACTTCTTGGCACTTTAAACATTCACTAACACATTTTCTAATATCCTGCTTCATACATGGAAAGAAGTAAGAACATTTTGTTTTAAAATAGCTCCTTGAATAACTTGGATGTGTAGAAAAAGGTGCATCATGAAAATCATGCAATATTTGAACTTTCAATGGAGACTAAGGAGATATGCATAATCCATTATTACAATACAAAGATCCATTCTAAAGATGAAATTTGTCCTAATACATCGATCTCCTATTTGCATGCACAAAATTCAAGATAGGTGCATAAGAAGATTCTTGTTTAAGTTCTTCTTTAATTTGATTGAGAAAATAAAAATTTATTACAAAAAGAAGATTACGTAAAGGTCTCTGACTCAATGCATCAGCTACCTTATTTTCCTTACCAACCAAATACATAATGTCAAAATCATACTTGCTTAATAACTCCATCCAACACTTTTGCATAGTTTTAAAGAAATGTTTGTATGAAAATGTATTTTAGACTTTGATAATCTATTTTCAATTCAAACTTAACCTCTAACACTAGATGTCTCCAATGCTGAAGTGCATTTACAACAACAATAATTTCTAGACCATGAGTAGCATAATTAAGTTCATGTTTTCATAATTTTCTGGATTCATATGCAACCAACCTACCATCATGTGAAAGAACACATCCTATCTGTCTACCATTTGCATCACATGCAACCAAAAAAGTCTTTCCCAATTTTGATATTTTCAAAACAAAATTTTCAACAACTTTTTGTTTCAATGATTCAAATGATTTTTGACAGGCATCACTCCACACAAATTCTGCATTTTTTATACTCAAATATGTGAGGTGATTAGCTATCTTAGAGAAATACTTAATGTGTGCTCTTTCATATTGTGCCAATCCTAAAAAACTTCTAACATTCCTTACATTTTTAGGAACTAGCCAATCAACCTTTGTTTTCACTTTATCTTGGTCTATATGAATTCCCTCTTTAGATATGGCTCTTCCTAAATACACAAGTTTATCCTTAGCAAAGAAACATTTAGTCTTTTTTTCCATAGAATTTGTGTTCTCTAAGAATTGGCAAAATTGTCTTGAGATGTAGAGCATGCTCAATATCATCTTTAGAGTATAGAAATATATCATCAAGAAATACTAAGATGAAATCATCTAGGTAAACATGAAAAATGTCGTTCATCAAGCACATAAATGTGGCAAGAACATTTGTTAATACAAAAGGTAAAATCATAAACTCGTAGTTGCCCTAACATGTTCAAAAAGTTGTCTTGGGTATATCTTCTCTTTTGATCCTAATTTGGTGATATCCATATTTGAAGTCAATCTCAGTGAATACAATCACTCCACTTAATTAACCTAATAAGTCATCTATGTGAAGGAGTGGGTGCTTATTTTGACTTGTTCCTTTATTCAACCTTGTATAGTCAATAAATAATCTATAAGATCCATCTTTCTTCTTCTAGAATAAAAGAAGTGCATCCCAATGGGAAAAACTCAGTTTTATCAAGCCTTTCTTCAAAAGATAATCTAATTGAATCTTAAACTCCTTTAATTCTCTATGTTAAATCTACAGGGTGCTCTAGAATATGGTTCGCTCCACAGATACATGTCAATGGTGTAGTGAATCTACCTAGGTGGTGGTATACCAAGAAAGTATCCTGGAAATACATATGTATATTATTTAAAAAGATTTTCTACATAATTTGGACGATTTTCATCATTATCGTATTCATGCAGATTTTTTAGATACACTATAAATGTTCTACAACCGTTACATGTAGCTCTAATTTTCTGCATAGAAGAAATGAGAATAGCCTTAGGATTATGTGCATCACCTAGAATGTGGGTAGATTCACCAACTAGGCTTAAAGTGGTTATTCTTTGTTTGCAATCAATTGATGGAGAATTTTGAGCTAACAAGTCCATGCATATAATTGCATAACTCTATTTCATTTCAATCACATGAAGACTCCTTGAAAAACACCTATCAAGAAAAATGAATTCACGGTTTTCACTATATCCTTTTGTGTAGTGTAGTCATCCATTGGTCATCTCTACTGGTCTTGTTATCTGCACCTAAATTTTGTACCAATTTGAAAGCTAGAAAACAATGCATACTACTTGAATCGGTTAGAAATTTGATTCTATGCATAGAAATCACACCAAAAAGCATAATCACAAAAGCCCTTGGGAAAGAACTAGCCGCCATGCAACATAAAGTAGAGTTAGGGAACTTACCTCCATCATCTGCTTTCAATCGATGGTTATCACCTTCGATTGTGTAGGGTGAAAGATTGCCTTGTTTGGGCATTCATGTATCTGATGCCCTTGCTCCCCAAAATGGAAACACAAACCAAGTCTTTTTGTCCACTCAATAAAATCAGGGTCTTGCTGCCACTCGATAGGTTGACACCTCCTTTGATTTTCCACTTGAACAAGATTCTTACCTTGATTATTAGAAGATGAAGTCTTCTTCGAGTTGTTCATGTGTGTTGTATTAGGTCTATGTGGCGTATGTCCCATCGCAATGGATCTAGTTCTATTTGCCTTGTGCAAATTGAACCTCTCCATCTTCTCAAAATTCTCAGCCATCACAACAACACCAAGAAAATTAACACATCTAGATCCCTTCACTTGATAGCGAAGCTCCTCATGAAGCCCTTCAATAAACTTGGTCATGTTAGCATGACCACTCCAGTGCATATTTGTGAAGACATAGGAACTTTTCTTTGTACTCATCAATAGACAAGCTATTCTTGTCACTCTCGTATTGTTCAAAATCCTAAAACTCGATCTTCTTCTCCATATGGTAGTGCGCAAAACAATAACATTTTTTGGTTTGATCTCTAAATTCCTTCCATAGAACCTTACCAGAGTGCATCTTGGTCTACATATAGGACTTCCACCATAGCTTTGCGATATAACCTAGGTGTAGGATCCCAATCTTTGCCTTGGACTCCTCACCAAATTGTCGAAGATCAGAAAAATCTTCTAGCTCTTCAATCCATGTTCCAAATCTTCACTGCTCTTCTTCTCACCATCAAGATCATTCAATTCTGCCTTCTTGAAGACTTGGTTGAGGGCAAACTCACATGCTTCCATATCTTCATAATTGTGTTTTTGTGTTCCTCTAGGCACACTAGATGTTCCCCTACATTCATCCACCTCATCATTCAACTCCATGAACAAATTTGTTGTACCTTCTAGTTGCTTTTTGCCTTGTTCTTTGCATAATTCTCTAAGAAGCTTTTGAATGAGCTCCTCTTGCTCATAGATATTTTGTGTCAAATGTTCCATCATTCTCGAGGATTGATTCTACTCTTATACCACTTGTAGCATTTCATTGATCACAAGCTATGCCAAACCACAAGCTTCTAATCACTCAAGAATAGTAGAAGAGAGAAAAATAGAACTTGCACAAGATAAGAGAAAATCCAACATGGAAGAGTAGAAAAGATATGACTAAGGGAAAGAGAAGTTTTTGTGTTATAGATTTGAATCAATCAAGACAATAGCTTTGGAAAATAGCTTCTTGATGAAGTCTCAACCTCTCCATTTCATTTACACTCACTCTCAATCACACTCACAATCTCACTCTCACTTTCACTCTCACTCTCACTCTCAATCACTGGGTAATTCTCTGATTTTTGGCTTCTTCTTGCTTGATGCTGCAAATCGCCTTCAAAAGAGTTTATCATCCCCAAGGAATTGCGTGATCCACCAAATATAGAAAATGTCAGCTCTCCCTATGTTGCATGCAAAACGTTTGCAAAAGCATGCATAAGTGCTTTACTTAATGATACCTATCCAAAAATAGAAGAAAAGCAATCAAAAGACATATTTGAAGACATCCATAAGTGTGCTAGAGAACATGTATGCTTTAAAATCATAGATTTGAATGGAAATAGAGAAGCCCACTTTTTTTTATTTAAGTACTTAAAAATGGTATTTTTTGAAGCCCTATAACTAAAAAAAGAGTGAGAAATTAGCACAATAGTTTTAGAGATGTGCTAGGTCCAAATCTATCTCAAAGTATCAATTTTGAGTCCTAAAAGTTTAGAAATTCTAGATAGAGAGTAAAATCAAGGCATTTTCTTATAGTGAACTAAATGTAGAGCCTTAAACAAGGTACTTAAAACATGATGCACAAAAATTTTACAGAGACACTTTTATTCTCTATGTATGGCCTACCTTTCTCTCATACAACATTTCTCTTAATTCTTTCATCTTCACGTTCAATTTTCAACTAGAAAACATGATGCAACTAAGGTTTAGAGAGAGAATATAAAAGTTGTCATCCCTAAATTTTGCCTACATGCATAAAATAACCTAATTATTCATTCTAAATGTTATTCCCACAAATGTAATTTGAAAAGTTCAAAATGAATTATTTCACTATCGAAAGGGCTTTTACAATTCTTCCCCCTTTTAAGAACTCTATCCTCAGAATTGGAAAGAAGGATAATATGCCAAAAAATCTTCTAAGTTGACCCAAGTCAAATCTTCAACTAGATATGGCCATTCCACCAAAATCTCTACTATAGATCTATTTCTAAGTAGTATGTCCTTCCTATCTGTTGGGAAAGATGGATGGATGATCCAAGAGATTGAGTAGGTACTGCTAAAACCTACTTTGTACCAGCCCTCTTTAGCTTCAGACTTGATTAGTATACTCTCTTAGCTTTCCAATGACACCAAGAAATGGCCTATGTCCTTTGGAAATAATGTGTAAAATGATTGAATCAAAATAGATAACTTTGGAAGTCACAAACTCAAGAAAACTTTCTATTTTGGTCTTGACACCTGCTCAATGTTTTGCTCAGTGTGATCAACACAGTAGCAATTGATAAAATTCCTTCTAGGGGTATTCAATTGGCTTATTAAGCTACCATTTGCAAGTGGAATGATGTAAAATGACAAACTATACTCAGAGAAATTGATTTAGCAAAATTAGCTATACCCCCGACTTTTTAGGACTGTAGCAGAGATAGACCAATGAGCACCTCGACAACGATTTCTCTGAATTGGCTGAATGAAATCACTTCAAACTCTGTCAGCATGTAGATGACTTTGAGCTAAATCCAACAAGCTTTGAATCACTGAATTTGGAGTAGTATTGACTGAGATATGCCCTTGACAAGTTGATAGACTTTTGAGTAGACTAGTAGAGAACACAAAGATGAATGATGTAAATGTATCTATTGATTAACAATTGTGTACAATCCCATTGGCATGTCTAGCATTGCCAAATGGTGTAGAGAGGTGTAGGTTATGGTATAGTCCTTACACACACTCAAGCTCAACAGAATGAGCCTCAGGAATGGAGTGATCTACCCGCGACTTTTTCACATCCAATTTTATAGGAAATGACTTAGGATTTGAATTCAAATTCAAATCTTTGGCTTCCTATGATCAAGCATCTAAAATTTTGGAGATATTCTCTCAATCAAGTGATCTAATTTTCCACAAATCACTTAGGTAGGTGATTACAAAAGATTCTAAGTCAACTTAGACTTTTACAATGAGGTAAAGTGGTAATAAACCACTAGCATATGTTCCTATGGTTCTTCATGCATGTGGAGTCTTCATGATGTCTTCCAAGCCAAATGTGTAGGCTTGTGATTTACACCAACAGCTCCCCCTCAAGCCAAACATTTTGGCTTAAGTCTTCATCTTCAATCTTCAAGTATATCCTGCAATCCAATCATAGATTTGAACCTGCAAAGTTTGGTTCCATCCAAAGCTTTAGTCAGCAAATCTGCACATTGCATGTTGGTTGACACATAGGTCAGCTGAATGTCCTTGCTTAGCAACTTCTCTCTCACATAATGATAATGAACTTCTATGTGTTTGGTCGTGGCATGATAGATAGGATTAGCTGCAAGGTGAAGAGAACTTGTATTATCTCCAAAGATAATTGGAGGCCTAGTATATAAGCCCAATTCTGAATACAAAAGCTTAATCCAAATTGCTTCTTGAGTGGCATTAGCTAGCCCTCTATACTCTGCTTCTGTAGAAGACAATGCAACAGTTGGTTGCTTCTTTGCAGACCATGAAATTGGTTTGTCACCTGCAAAAGAAATGTATCCAGAAGTGCTTCTTCTATCATCCTTGCATCCTGCCCAATCTGCATCTGAATAAAATTTTATATCAATATCTGAAGTATAAGGAAAGTACAAACCATGGTTCTGTGTACCCTTGAGATACTTCAAGATTCTTTTGGCAGCCTTTAAGTGAGGTATCCTTGGCTTGTCCATAAATTGACTTAGCACACTAACTCCATATGCAATGTCAATTCTAGTTAAGGTAAGCATAGTTCAAGCTACCTACCATACTTTGATAACCTGTAATGTCTTGGACTTCATCACCTTCATGGGCACTTAGCTTTAGGTTCACCTCCATTGGAGTACTAGCTGCTTTAGCATCCTGCAAGTGAAATTTCTTCAACATGTCCTGCATATACTTCTTTTGAGTAATGTATATTCCTGAATTAGTGTAAACTAATTCAAGTCCCAAAAAATACTTCAATAGCCCAAGATCATTGATCTTGAACTCCTTCATCATTTGGCTTTTGATGCTTCTGATTCCATTGACATCATTACCTGTAATGATGATGTCATCAACATAGACACAGAGATAGATTATCTCTGAATTACTTCTCTTAATGAATAGAGAAGTGTCAGCCTTACTCATGAAAAAACCTTGGTCTTGGAGGTATGTAGTTAGCCTGTAATTCCATGCCCTAGGTGCCTGCTTCAATCCATTTAAAGCCTTCTTTAATTTGCAAACATAAGTTACCTTCTTAGGGTCTTCATAGCCAGGAGGTTGTGACATATAAACTTCTTCTGAAATCCATCCATTCAAGGAAGCATTCTTGACATCCAATTGGTACATGTTCCAATTCTTTGATGCAGCCACACTCACCAACACTCTGATTGTTGGCATCTTGGCCACAGGAGAAAATGTTTCTTCATAGTCAATGCCTTGGGTTTGTGCAAAACCCTTGGCTACTAATGTGGCCTTGTACCTGTTAATTGTGCCATCAGAATTTCTTTTCAATTTATAGATCCATTTGGATCCTATTACCTTCATGGAGTCCTTCTTGGGTACTAACTCCCATGTATCACTCTCCTTGAGTGCTTCAATCTCCTCATCCATAGCTTCCTTCCATTCTGATTTTGTGATTGCTTCTTCATATGATCCTGGTTCTTCATTTAGCAAATCCTTTGCAAGATAAATTGAATGTTTAGTAACAAGAGATGTATCATACCCATATCTGATAGGTTTTTTGCTCTCTCTTTGAGACCTTCTGATTGATTGAGTTGAAGATTTTGGTATGTCCTCAAGCTTCTTCATCTTCATTTTGCCTTTGGACTTCCATGCCTTGAACTCTTCAAGGTTGATTGTATCTTCATCATCTGAACTTGACTCTCCATCCTGAGTAGGTTCCTCCTTTGTAAGTTTTGGGAATTCTTCTTCCAAATCATAGGATAGTTTGACCTTCCTACATTCATTCTCATACCAAGAATCATTCTCATCAAAGATCACATCTCTGCTTACCATAAATCCCTTATTGGTAGGGTTATAAAACTTGTAACCTTTTTTATTTAAATCATATCGAATGAAAATACATTTTTCAGCCTTTGGATCTAGCTTTCCTCTTACCTGTGAAGGAATGTGTACATATGCTACACATCCAAAAACTTTGCAGTGATCCAATGATGGTCTCTTACCATGCCATGCTTCATATGGTGTCATACCATCAAGTGACTTTGATGGTAACCTGTTTATGAGATAGGTGGCAATAGAGACACTCTCTGCCCATAGGTAGTTAGGTAAGTTCTTCTCATTAAGCATAGATCTAGCTGTCTCAACAATTAACCTATTTCTTCTTTCAGCTACCCCATTCTGTTTAGGAGAGTACCTTGTGGTTATTTCCCTTTTGATGCCTCTATCCTGCAAGAAGCCCTCAAATTCATTGGAGAAGTACTCACCTCCTCCATCTGACCTTAGCCTCTTCAAATTCCTTCCTGTCCGATTTTCAACTAATGCAAGATATTTCTTAAAACAATTAAATACCTCATCCTTGTGCTTCATAAAGTATAATACAGTCCATCTGCTATAGTCATCAATAAAAGACACATAGTACCTTGAACCTTAGACTGAGGGGTCTTTGCTAGGTCCCCATACATCTGTGTGTACAAGCTCTAGATAGTCTTCATGCATATATCCTTTCTTGGAGAAGGGTAACCTATGAGACTTACCAAATTGACAAGCACCACACTTGTAAATCATATGTTGCTTGGATACATTAGGTATCCCAAGCACACATTGGTCTCTGCACATTTGCTTCAAGGTCCTTTCTCCTATGTGCCCTAATCTCTTGTGCCAAATCTCAAGCTCTGAAAGTGTTTGATCTTTATAACTGTATAATGCAATGTTCTTTGTATCTTCCAACTCAAAAGTGAAAAGTCTACCTGATTTTTCTCCTTTAGCTATCCTTTTGAATCCATGTCTTGGGTCCTCCACAAATGCTCCATATTGATTGAATCTGACCTGCAACCCTTTCTCTACAATCTGACCAACACTAATTAAGTTCTTTGTAATGGTTGGTACATGGAGTACCCTGCTTAACAAATTCTGATTACCATCACAAGTCTTCACATTTCCTACTTTAACTACAGAATGCTTTGTATCATCACCTGTTTGGACTTGGTGTTTACCTTTTGGTTCCTCAAGATCAGAGAGTAGTGCCACATTACCAGCCACATGATTTGAACACCCTGAATCAATATAAAATAAGTGATCATCATTTGTACCTGACTTTGAAGTCATGTTCATGATCAAGATAGAGTCATCCTTCTCTTCTGTGTAGTTGTTGTAGTCCTTTCTGTTTCTGAATCCTCCTTGGTAGTTGCCATTGTAATTGTTGTTGTAGTTGTTGTTATAATTTTTGTTGTGGCTTTGGTGATGGTTGAACCTTCCTCTAGACTGTGAGTATCCACCTCTTTGGTAGCCTCTTCCTCTCTGATTTTTGTAATTCCTGTAACACTCATATGTGGTGTGGTTTGACAAACCACAAATGTTTCATCGTGATGAGTTATAGGGTCTCCCCCTACCTTGCTTACCTCCGCTGCCCCTTCCTCTTGAAGATCTACCTCTCCCTGCATAGTTGGCTTGGGAGGTAGAGCCTTCATCTTCCACCTTCTTACTCTTGCCTTTATCCTTAGATTTCTTATCAGTGTATAGGGCAGAAGAGTTGTTACCTTTGGATGTATCTCCACTCTTGGTAAGCTTTGCTTCATGTGTAAATAGTTGTCCCATGAGAGTTGTAAGATCTGGAGTGTGCATGTCCATGTAGAGATCCATTGCAGTGGTGAAGCTTTCCCATTTGTCATCAGCCTTGATTCCATTAATTACCTGCCTTACAATTTGTTCTTCTTCAATTTCTTCTCTTATGCTTGCTAACTGATCTGCAACATCTTTGATCTTGGTCACAAATTCTGAAACAACTTGCTTAGGTTGCTTCCTTAGTGTTGTGAATTCAATCCACAACTGATTTTTCCTAGCCCTTGTATTAGAGGAAAAATATGATGACAAGGTTTCCCAAGTCTCTTGGGAAGTCTTACAATTTCTGATATGGGGTAAAAGAAAGTCAGATATAGAGTTGAGTAAATAAGACCTTGCCAATGCATCCCTTGCACACCATGTGTTGAGTTTTTCTTGCTCCTCCTTGGTTGGCAAACCTCTTGCTTTGAATGAGGGAAATTCCTCATCTCCTGAGATGTATCCATAGAGACTCCTTCCTTGTAAGTAGGTCTTCATCCTTAGAGACCAAGCTTGATAGTTGTTCCTGTCCAATTTATCAATGAATGAAGGAAAACCATCTCCCATTTTACCTTATTTGCTCTGATACGACTGTTGGGAAAGATGGATGGATGATCCAAGAGATTGAGTAGGTACTGCTAAAACCTGCTTTGTACCATCTAACATTCCTTATAGTTTTTGGAATTAGCCAATCAACTTTTGTTTTCACTTTATCCTAGTCTATATGAATTCCCTCTTTAGATATGACTCTTCCTAGATACACAAGTTTATCCTTAGCAAAGAAACAATTAATCTTCTTTCCATATGATTTGTGTTCTCTAAGAATTCGCAAAGTGTTCTTGAGATGTATGACATGTTGAGGATCATCTTTAGAGTATACAAATATATAATCAAGAAATACTAAGATGAATTTATCTACGTAATCATGAAAAACATTGTTCATCAAGCAAATAAATGTGATAGGAGTGTGTGTTAATCCAAAAGGTAAAACTGTAAACTCTTAGTGGCCATAACAAGCTCAAAAAACTATCTTGGGTATATCTTCTATTTCGATCCTAATTTGGTGATATCCGGATCTTAAGTCAACCTTAGTCAATTCAATTGCTCCATTTAATTGACCTGATAAATCATCTATGTGAGGGAGTGGATACTTATTATTAATTTTTCTTTTATTCAACCCCCTATAGTCAATACATAATCTATAAGAGGCATCTTTCTTCTTCTGGAATAAAAGAGGTGCAGCCCAAGGTGAAACACTCGGTTTTATCAAGACTTTTTTCAAAAGATCATCTAATTGAATATTAAGATCCTTTACTTCCTCTATGTTAAATCTATAGGGTGCTTTAGACTATGGTTCAATCCCTAGATACTGGTCAATGACATGGTCAATCTACCTAGGTGGTGGTATATCAAGCAAATCTTCAGAAAATACTAGTCAATGACATGGTCAATCTGCATAGGTGGTGGTATATCAAGAAAATCTTCATAAAATACTAGTCAATGACATGGTCAATCTACGTAGGTGGTGGTATATCAAGCAAATCTTTGGTATTTTCTATATAATTTGGAAGATATTCATCATAATCTTCCTCATGTAGATTATTCATATACACTAAAAGTGTTCTACAACCATCACATATACCTCTAATTATTTGCATAGCAGAAATAGGAATAGGATTAGGATTATGCACATCACCTAGAATGTGGATAGATTCACTTTCTAGCCTGAAAGTGATTTTTCTTTGCTGGCAAGAAATTGTTGTAGAATTTTGAACTAACTAGTCCATGCCTATAATTACATCACTCTGTTTCATTTCTATCACATGGAAACTCCCAAAAAAACACCTATCAGAAAAAGAAAATGCAAGGTTTTCAATATATCATTTTGTATAGTGTACCCGTCCATTGGCCATCTCTATAGCTATTGTTATCTGCATATTTAGGGATATCCCTAAATTTGAAAGATAGAAAACAATGCGTACTACCTGCATCGGTAAGACAATATGATTCTATATGTAGAAATCATATTAGCAATCTTAATCACGCAAGCCCTTGGGAACGAACTCGCCTCCATGCAATGTGAAGTAGAGTTAGGACACTTAACTCCATCATCTGGTTTCTCAATTGTTGCACCTTCCTCAATGATGTTTATTGGCTTCAATTGTATAGGCCGAAAGATTTCCTTCTTCGAGAAATCATATGTACGATGCCTTTGCTCCCAGCAATAGAAACACAAACTGAGTCTTTTTGCATGCTCAATAAAATCAAGCTCTTGCTGCTAATGGATAGGTTGACACTTCCTTTGATTTTTAACCTGATCAGGATTCTTATCTTGATTATTAGAAGATAGTTTTCTTTGAATTGTTCATGTTTTTTGTAGTAGGTCTTTGTGGCCTATGTCCCATCGTAATGAATCTTGTTTTATTTTCCTTCTACAAATGGAATTCATCTTTGCAAAATTCTCGGCCATTGCAAAAAACAACACATCCACGTCCCTTCACTTGATAGCAAAGATCCTAATGAAACCCTTCAATAATCATGTTCTTCAGAGCATCACCACTAACCTCCAATGCATATTTGTGAAGACATAGGAACTTTTATTTGTACTCCTCAACAGACAAGCTATGGTTGTTACTCTCATGTTGTCAAAAACATTATAAAACTCTATCTTCTTCTCCATATGGTAGTGTGGATAATAGTAACACTTTTTTACTTGCTCTCTAAACTCCTTCTGTAGAACCGGACCATGACACATCCGAGTTTGCATATAGGGCTTCCACCTTAGCTTTGTGATACCTTGCATGTGTAGGATCCCAACCTTTGCCATGGACTCCTCATTGAAGTGTTGACGCTCAAAAGTCTCTTCTAGCTCTTCAATCCACGCCTCCAAATCTTTAGCGCTCTTCTTCTCACCATCAAAATCATTCAATTTTTCCTTATTGAAGACTTAATTGAGGGCAAACTATCTCGCTTCCATATCTTCATAATTGCATTTCTATCTTCCTCTAGGCACACTAGAAGCTCTTGTTCCTTCATCCACTTCATCATTAAGCTCCAAAAATAAATTTGTTGCACCTGCTAGTTGGTTTCTACCTCAGTCTTTGCATAATTCTCCAAGAACCTTCTAAATAAGCTCTTTTGCTGACTCATAGATTTTTTGTATCGTTCCTGAGGATTGATTGTGCTCTGATACCACTTATAGCGTTTCTTCAATCACAAGCTATACCGAATCACAAGCTTCTGATCACTCAAGAATAGTAGAAGGGAGAAAAACAAAACTTGCACAAGATAAGAGAAAATCCGATAGAGAAGAGTAGATAAGATATGACTTAAAGAGAGAGAATTTATGGTATTATAGATTTGAATCAATCAGTACAATAGCTTTGGAAAATAGCTTCTAGAGGAAGCCTTCACCTCTTGACTACCCCCAAGCTATCACAATCTCATTCACACTCGCATTCTCAATCACACAATCACTTCACTCTCACTCTCAATTAGAAGGTAATTCTTTGATTTGTGGCCTCTTCCTGCTTGAGATAGCAAATCGCCTTCAGAATAGAGTTTATCATCCCCAAGTAAGTGCATGATCCACAAAATATAGAAAAGTTCGGCTCTCCCTCTGTTGTATGCAAGACTTTTGCAAAAGCATGCATAAGTGCTTCCTTTAGCGATACTTGTCCAAAAATAGAAGAAAAGTAACAAAAAGAAATATTCAAAGACATCCATAAGTGAGCATGACAAACATATGCTTCAAAATGAAATATTTGAACGGAAATAGAGAAGCCATGTTTGTTTTTTAATTTTTATTTCTAACTACCTAAAAACTGCACTTTTTGAAGCCTTGTAACTAAAAATCAGTGATGAATTAATTATCTTAAGCTCATGAGATACTAAAATGTTCAACTCTTTGGTGTGCACAAGAGTTTTAGAGATGGCCTAGGTCCAAATCCACCTCCAAGTACCACTTTTGAGCCCTGTAAGTTTAGAAATTCTAGAGAGAGAATAAAATCAAGGCATTTTCTTAAAGTGAACTAAATGTAGAGCCTTAAATAGGTACTTGAAACATGATTCAAAAACTTCCACAGAGAAACTTTTATTCTCTTATGTATGCTCTACCTTTCTCTCAAACGAAATTTCTCTTATTTCCATACAATTTGTGTTGTCTAAGAATTGGAAACTCTTTTTGAGATGTACAACATGCTCAAGTTCATCTTTAGAGTATAAAAATATATAACCAAGAAATACTAAGATGAAATCTTCTAATTAATCATAAAAACATTGCTCATCAAGCACATAAATGTGGCAAGAGTGTTTTTCAATCCAAAAGATAAAACTATAAACTCATAGCTATAACATGTTTGAAAAGCAATCTTAGGTATATCTTCTATTTTGATCCCAATTTTGTGATATCTAGATCTTAAGTTAATCTTAGTCAATATAGTAACTCCACTTAATTGAGCTAATAAGTCATCTATGTGAGGGAGTCGGTACTTATTTTTTATTGATCTTTTATTGAATCCCCTATAGTCAATACATAATCTATAAGAGCCATCTTTCTTTTTGGAATAAATTAGGTGCACCCTAAGGTGAAATACTTGGTCTTATCAAGTCTTTCTTAAAAAGTTCATCTAATTGAATCGTAAGCTTCTTTAATTCCTCTATGTTTAATCTATAGGGTGCTCTAGAATATTGTTCGGTCCTCGGATACATGTCAATGGTGTGGTCAATCTGCCTACATGGTGGTAATACAAGCAAGTCTTTTGGGAATACATTTGCATGTTCTTTCAAAAGATTTTCTACATAATTTGGAAGATTTTCATCATTATCTTCCTCATGCATATTGATCACATACACTACAAATTTTCTACGACCATCACATATACCTCTAATTATGTGCATAGAAGAAATGATAATAGGCTTAGGATTATGCACATCACCCAAAATGTGGATAGATTCACCATCTAGCCTTAAAGTGATTATTCCTTGTTTGCAATCAAATGTTGCAGAATTTTGACCTAACCAATCCTTGCCTATAATTTCATCACTCTATTTCAGTTCAATCACATGGAAACTCCCAAAGTAATGCCTATTAAAAAAAAGGTAAATGGAAAGTTTTCAATGTATCCTTTTGTATAGTGTAGTCATCCATTGGTCAGCTCTAGAGGTCTTGTTATCTACATATTTAGGAGTATCCCTAAATTTTGTACCAATTTGAAAGATAACAAACAATGCATACTGCCTGAATCAATAAGAAATCTAATTCTATGCATAGAAATCATATAAAAAATCATAATCACAGAAGCCCTTGGGAAAGAACTAGCTACCATGCAACGTAAAATAGAGTTAGAGAACTTACTTGCATCATCTTCTTTCTCGATTGTTGCACCTTCCTCAATGATGTTTATCACCTTCGATTGTGGATGCCGAGAGATTTCCTTGTTTAGGCATTCATATGTCCGATCCCTTTTCTCCCCTCAACGGAAACACAAATCTAGTCTTTTTTCCTCCTCAATAAAATTAGGGTCTAGCTACCAATGGATAGGTTGATGCCTCCTTTGATTTTCCACCTGAACATGATTCTTACCTTGATTTTTTGAAGATGAAGTCTACTTTGAGTTGTCTTTATGGCCTATGCCACATCGCAATGGATCTGTTTTGATTTGACTTTTGCAAATTGAACTTCTCCATCTTCTCAAAATTCATGGTCATCGCAATAGCATCTAGGAAATCAACACATCCATATCCCTTCACTTGCAAGTGAATCTCCTCTTGAATACCTTCAATAAATTTGCTCTTCAAAGCATCACCACTAACCTCCAATGCATATTTTTGAGGATGTAGGAACTTTTCTTTGTACTCATTGATAGACAAGCTATGCTTGTGACTTTCATGTTGTGGAAAATTCTAAAACAAAATCTTGTTCTCCATATGGTAGTGTGGAGAACATTTACACTTTTCTACTTGCTCTCTAAATTCCTTCCATAGAAGCGGACTGAAATACATCTGACTCTGCATATAAGACTTCCACCATAGCTTTGCGATACCATGCAGGTGTAGGATCCCAACCTTTTCATGGACTCCTCACTGAATCGTGGAAGATCAAGAAAATCTTCTAGCTCTTTTAATCAATGCCTCCAAATCTTCACCCCTCTTCTTCTCACCATCAAAATCATTCAATTTTGGCTTCTTGAAGACTTAGTTCAGGGCAAACTCACTTGCCTCCATATCTTCATAATTGCATTTGTATCTTCCTCTAGGCACACGAGACATTTCTGCACCTTCATCCACTTCATCATTCAATTCCTAAAACAATTTTTTAATGCCTTCTGGTTGCTTTCTGCCTCATTCTTTGTGTGATTCTCCAAGAAGTTTTTGAATAAGATCCTCTTTCTCATGGATCTCTTGTGTCAAACCTTCCATCATTCTCGAGGATTGATTATGCTTTGATATCACTTGTATCATTTCCTCAATCACAAGCTATCTTGAATCACAAGCTTCTGATCACTCAAGAATAATAGAAGAGAAAATAACAAAACTTGCTCAAGATAAGAGAAAATCAGACATAGAAGAGTAGACAAGATATGACTCACAAATAGAGAAGTTTTGGTATTATAGATTTGAATCAATCGATACAATAGATTTTGAAAATAGCTTCTTGACAAAGGCTCAACCTCTCAACCATCCCTGAGCTATCACAATCTCATTCACACTCTCACTCTCAATCACACTCTCACTCTCAATCACAAGGTAATTCTCTGATTTTCGGCCTCTTCCTTCTTGACATAGAAAATCACCGTCAAAATAGATTTTAACATCACCAAGGAAGTGCATGATCGACCAAACATAGAAAAGGTTAGCTCTCCCCATGCTACATGCAAAACTTTTGCAAAAGCATGCATAAGTGATTTCTTTTGCAGTACCTATCTAAGAATAAGAGAAAAACAACAAAAATACATATTTGAAGACGTCCATAAGTGTGCATGACAACACATATGCTTAAAAATCACAAATTTGAATGGAAATAGAGAAGCCCACGTTTTTTTATTCCTATTTTTAGGTACCCAAAAGCAACACTTTTGAAAGCCCTATAACTCAAAAATAGTGAGGAATTAGCTTAAGATTGTGAGATACAAAAATGTTCCTCTTCAATCTGTAGAATAGTTTTAGACATGATCTAGGTCCAAATCCACCTCCAAGTATAACTTTTGAGCCCTCCACGTTTAGAAATTCTAGAAAGAGAATAAAATCAAGGCATCTTCTTGCAATGAACTAAATGTGGAGTCTTAAACAAGGTACTTAAAGTATGACTCACAAAAATTTTATAGAGACACTTTTATTCTTTATGTATGATCTACCTTTTCTCATACAACATTTCTCTTAGTTCTTTCATCTTCACATTCAATTTTCAACTAGAAAACATGATGCCGATAAGGTCTAGAGAGATAATATAAAACTTGTCGTCACTAAATTTTTGCCTACATGCATAAAAATAGCTAATTATTCCTTCTAAACATTATCCTCACAATGTAGTTCCAAAAGTTTAGAATAAATTATTTCACTATCGAAAGGCCTATTCAATTCTTCCCCCCTCTTAAGAACTCCCTCCTCAGAGTTGGAAAGAAAGATAATGTGCTAGAAAATCATCTAAGTTGACCCAAGTTGAATCTTCAACTCGATATGTGTGCCACCACCAAAATCTCTACTATAGGTATATTTGTAAGAAATCTTTCCCTCTTATCTAATACTATTTCAGGTCGACGCTCAAAAGAGCCATCATATTTTAGATTGTAGTTGTCATCTAGAACATGAGAAACATTAGGTACATATCTTTTAAGTAAGCTAAGATGAAATACACAATGTACAATTAATTTTAGGTAATTCCAACGAATAGGCAAGAGATCTAATCTTTTTACAAACTTTAAAAGGACGTGTGGTGGCCAAAGTCTTTCATCCTTCCCTATCAAACAAGATAGATTGGTGAGGATTGAATTTAAGAAATACCATGTCGTGTGTTTTAAATTCAAGTGCTCTTCTCTTCAAATCATAATGTTTTTTTTGTTTTCTGAGCTTCTTTTATGTGTTGCTTAATTTTTCCAAGTTCTTCATCCATCTTGTAAGGCATTTCTATAGATACTTCTACTTTATTTGGAAAACCTAAAAACAAAGCTGGAGTCAAACAATTATAACCATACAGAGCCTCAAACAAAGTCATTTTTATAGATGCATGCCATGCACAATTGTATGCAAACTTGAATAAGGGCAAATATTCACTCCAATTATCCTACTTTTCATTCACATACATACACAACATATCTTCAAGTACCCGAATAACCCTCTCGATTTCCTCATCAGTTTGTCAATGGAAAGTTGTACTCATATGAAGTTGCATTCTAATCGATTCAAATGTTGCTCTCTAAAAGTTTGATGTGAATCTAGAGTCTCTATAAAAAATTATGCTTTTAGGCATTCCATGCGGTTGAAAAATTTCTTGCAACATTCAAGGTAGTATCAATCTTTTTCATAGGAAAGAAATGTACCATATTGGTAAGTCAATCACCTACCATAAATATGGTATCATGTTTACTTCTTGTCGTAGGTAATTTAGTGATAAAGTCCATAGAGATAGACTCCCACTTTGCTTTTGAACATCCAAAGGTTGAGGCATTCCAAGCATTCTCTTAAACTGAGATTTCACTTGTTGACACTTTAAAAACTCACTTACATATTTTCTAATATTCCACTTCATACATGGCCAGAATTTAGAATATTTCATTTTAACATAGGCCCTTGAATAACTTCGATGTGTAGAACAAGATGCATCTTGACAATCATGCAATATTTGAACTTTCAATGGAGACTGAGAAGATATGCATAATCAATTGTTACAATACAAAGATTGATCCTACAAATGAAATTTGTCTTGATACATTGGTCCCCTATTTGCATGCACAAAATTCAAGATAGGTGCATAAAAAGAGTCTTGTTTTCGTTCTTCTTGAAATTGATTGAGAAAACTAGAATTTATTACAAAAAGGAGATTACGTAAAGGTTTCTAACTTAATGCATCAATGAACTTATTTTCGTTTCTAGCCAAATAATTAATGTCAAAATCATACTCGCTTAATAATTCAATCTAGCGCTTTTGCCTATTGTTGAGCAATGGTTGTATGAAAATGCATTTTAGACTCTGATGATTTGTTTTCAATTCAACTTAACCCCTAACAGTAGATGTCTCCAATGCTTAAGTGCATGTACAACAACAAGTATTTCTAGATCATGAGTAGGATAATTAAGTTCATGTTTTCTTAATTTACTGGATTCATATGCAACCACCCTACCATCTTTTGAAAGAACACATCCTATCTATCTACCACTTGCATAACATGTAACCTCAAAAGGCTTTCCCATTTCTGGTATTTTCAAAATGCAATTTTTACTTAACCAAATATTTTTTCTCCTTTCATGGACACCCATGGTGGCACTACGAGATGCATCTCCCAAGACTAAGGTCTCCAAGCATTAGGATAAATTAGCCCTAAGGTTGAAAGCCCTAAAATGGGGGCTCAAATGATTTAAATAACTCAAGGGTTCAAGGCCCATACTTGTGGATACTTTCCCAAGGGTTTCTCATAAAACTCCAAGGGACTTTGGACCCTGAAAACTCATGTATTTTTATGCTTGGACCAAAATTTGTACAATACTCTTCCCCCATTGTAGATTTTCATCCTAAAAAATGTATAAAATTATATTATGTAGAGTATTTTCCCATGCTATGTGATGTATATTTTGAGCATGGTTATCTCTCTCTATAGATCCATCTCCCATAATCAGATAAGGATTACTTCCTTTCTCATTCTGAAAGAAGATGAATCAATATCCCTACCCAAATCAGTTTTCCTTAGTCTAATTGTATGTACATGCATGCTTTGCACTTATGGACTAGTGAAATGGATGGATTTCTCTTAGTGGTCTTAGTTAATTGTTCCCTTGGGCATTTTCAAAAATCTCAATCCCCATAAAATCTTGCATTTTTGTACCCTTTTTACCTTCTTGGAAATGTAAAACTTTAGGAGTCTATAATAGAGGTCCTACTCTCTCTTGAAAGGGCAAGAAACTAGATTCATCTTCCACTTTCAATAGAAATGAAAGGAATCTTTAAGGTTTCTTTTAATTGGCTTAGTTTTCTATAGTCCCTTTCAAATACAGATGTACTTTATTTGTATTTGGTTGGACTTAGCAAAAGGTATGAACTTAGCAAAAGTGTGTCTACTAAGTCTGTGCCTAAACATGCTCAATAAAATGAGGAGAAAATACTATTTTCTGATTCCTTGACAAGTTAGGTGGACTTATATCAATCATTCAACAATTCTTGAAACATAATGTTCAAGCAGTTGAGTGATATATATTATGCCCAATTTTGAAAGTTAATTTCCTACTAAAAGAAGCTTGTATATGTCTTGTTTGATTTTCCCTAGATTAACCCTTGGAATGTTTACTTCATCTTGCATGGCTTAAGCATTCATAATTTTTCGATCTTAGATAATTCCTTGATCCAAGGAGTGAACTTTTGTCTTTAGGAGTTTGAATTACCTCATAGACCATTATTCTAGATCTCTATCCGAGATCCTTTCTCACCTTAGCTTAGTCGATCTTCCAAAGAATACTTGTACATACTATCTTGAACCAACTCTAGTTAATACCATAGATAGTTAAATATTTTAACCTTAAAGCTCACCATGCTTTGTGAAGAGGAACAAAGCAATTTTTACTTAACCAATTCTTTCAAATCCTCAAAAGATAATTGAGGAAGAATACTTATCAAGCAATCAAGATAAGTTCTTGATAGAATTTATATCTATTGTATGGATTTAAATGATTCAAGTTATCTTTGCTTTTAGTTCCAAGGTCTTGCAAGAAAAGATACCTCTTTCTTGCCATCATATCCTGAACCCTTTCAGGAAGTTAGTAACCATTATTGAATCACTTTTTCTAACGATCAAAGGATAATGATAATTTTAGAGATCATTCTATCATTAGAGGTTTTATAAGTGAATAAGATTGAATTTTAAACAACTCCTCACATTTGGAGTTTATTTGAAAACCTCCATAAAATTCGTATCCTCTTATTTATCCAAACCTACAAGACCATCTAGAGTTGGCTTTACATTCAATTCAAAAGAATGCACTTTTTTAAGGATAAAGGATAGCATTTCCTAAGGCAAATGTCATCTTTATACCATTGAGCTTCTTGTAAATACATCCAATTGTATTTACCTAGTTCAACTAGGTAAATCTCTTTACCTCTTTATGAACCTAAGACCTTATTCTCAATGATCATATTTTTAAGGCTTATCTTGATGTTTCCTATTGCATTTTGAGTCTATTTCCTCCCTACCTATCAGAGAAAATTCTTAGTGGGATTCAGTTCCCATTGTACCATATCAATGAGTTCTTTTCTCTAATATGTAGAACTACATCAATTATCTTTCCACGTTTTTTGTCCTCATATTGTTCTTTTATCATTCTCTATGAGCTTGAATTCATCTTTGAGTTACTTCATGCCATATACAAGAGAGAAAGGACTAAGGGTTTTTATATCTTATGGTATGATTTATCAAACTATGAAAGGTTTGATCCCTTTGGCTTTCCCAAAGTCCACTAGACAAGTTAATTTGAGACCGTTATTCGTAAGATTCCTTCTTCTCTGATATTTACCCATGGGATTTACATGGGATCTTTAACTTGTACCTTCATGATTTTACATTTTGCTTACGTCTTTAACATCCTATTTATGTTCTCAAAACCTCTCACTATTCTTCTAGGGATCCACAGCTATATGTGATCCTTTTGAAATAGGCAAGTTGTCATGCTTACCATTAAACTTTCCTACCTTATCCATTCTCAAGTACCTTATTATGGATATGCTTCAAGTCTTTGACTAGCTTATCTTTTGGTTTCTGCGAAATCGGAATTCCTTCATGGATTCCATCCTTTCCTATCTGGTTCTCACTTTTTTTGAGTTTAAATCTTAAACACACTTTAGTACTTGATATGAAATGTAATCCTTAAGTTTCAATATAGAGTTAAGGAATGCACCTTTTCTCTTCGAAGTATCATATCAATGATAGCTTTCTTCCCCACTTAAAGGGTTTTTTTCTCAAAAAACTCTGGGTCTTTTCCATTGAATTTCCTAAGTTCAAGTCCAATTGGAGCTTAATTTATGTTCAATGCTCTTTTCTTCTAAGCTGGCTGAACAAATTATCACATATCCCAATGTTCAATCTTCCATTGTATTTAAATTTGATTTTCCATACTACCCAAGACTTTAGTGATATTGTAAACCTAGAATTCCCATACCATTTGGTTTACCCTCTCACTTTAGTCCTTATATCCTTACCACATTTTGCTTTATAATTGAAAAAAATTTGTCTTTGTTTTAATCTTGATTGAAATATTTCCTTTTTTAGATGCAATCCAAAGTATTTTCACATGATATTATCTATTGACATGGTTGTGTGTGTTTCAAAGGAAATCGTCTACATTCTCAACCATGTTGGTGAATTGTCCCTTGCTCATAAAGCATATTCTAGAGTAGTTTTAGTTTTAGTAGCTTTCAATCCTTTACTCTTCATAATTTGCAACTATGTATTTATGAGTTACAACTCTTTACTCTTGAAGCAACTCTCTTTTGAAGCTACAAATCGATTGTGCTTATTTTCAAAACGGAGAATCTTATTGGTGAATAGATGAATGTTAACGTGATGAAATGGTTCAATCATGCCATGCATGTCTCTTTATGACATTTTCTTTTCCCATTGGTTGATGATGGTCCTCAACGATAAGCTCTTTGAAGTTCTTATGGCCTTTGAACTACATGAAATCTTTCATGATTATGAAAGATTTATCCATCGTTGTGTGTAGTGTCTCACATATACTTTCATTTCTCTTTTGGATATCTTTCAATACAAATTCTTAGTACCACAAGCTTATGGCTAATAAGGAAAATATTGATCAAGTTGTAGCCTAAGTTGTTGGCCTTGTTGATGATGCATGCTATTGGTTTTATGCAAATTGAGGATCGATAAAGAGGCCTGGAAGCTTAAGATTTTATTTTTATTTGTGTGAAGATTCTTTTGCTTTGGGATTATGCCAACATACGAAAAAAATAAAAGAATGATGGCCATTGAGCCACTTGGTATCAATGTATCATTACCTATTTATGCTTTTGACTTCATACTAAGAAGTCATTTCTTATCTTAATCTTAAACTTAGTGAACTTAATCTCTCTCTCATTCCATCAACCCATGATTATACGATACTTCACTGATATGCATACTTAATGTATGCCAAAAACATAAATATCTTTTGTTTGAAGATGTTTATCATGCATAGGGGTTCAAAAATGAACCCTTCTTCAAGCATGCAGACCATCAAGCACTATTATATCTAGTGAACAAACCTTGCAATACTGGCCGATTATTAAGATGGTTCCTCTTCGTAATGGAATATGGCTTTGAAGTTGTGGTTAGGAAAGGTCGGAATCACCTTGGGGTGGATCACCTTTCTAGACTAACTTCGGGAGAGTCTCCTCAAGGAGTATCAGATGACCTTCCTGATGCCTATTTGTTCAATCTAGAAGTAGTGCCTGAGTAGGCCAAGACTATGGTGCCTATTCTAACATTTGGACCCAAACACCCTGTATTGAGAGCCAAAGATAAAAAAGTAGTGAGGTCTCATAAATATCACATAATGGTAGGCAACATGTAAAAGCACACCAATCAAGGCATATTGGCTTGCTGTGTAGATGAAGAGGAGCATGCAAAGTGGTTGCAAATAGCACATGTAGGTGCATTGTAGCAACACCACTCCAAACAATGAATCCTATAGACTCTGCAAAGGTTAGGGGTATATTGGCCAACGGGAAGTAGATGTCCATAGGATGTGTAAGGAATGCCCAATCTGTAGTACTAACCCACCGGTGGAACATGCCACTCTATATCAAGTGTCTTTAGTACCAGTTTGGAGTGAGCCTTTGGTAAGTTTCCTGAGGACGAAAACATTCCTTCAAGAAATGACCTTGACTAGACAACATATTTTAGAAGAAGAAGCCCTAGAATATGCACTCATTGGTGATAATGTATACAAGCGTGGAAAGGATGGATACATAAGACTATGTGTCAATGAGAGCAAAGATATTAAGATCTTGGAGACTGCTCACCAAGGTGTAGCAGGAGGACAGAATTGTGCTCAAACAACAGCTAAGTTCTTATTTGAGAATGTGTTCACCAGATATGGTTTTCCTAAAGAATTGGTGAGCGATCGTAGCACCCACTTCTTGAATGAGGTCATTGAACACTTGTTAGAAGAATTCATGGTAGTTCACAAGAAGCTGGCTCCATATCACCCACAAGCTAATGGGCAAGCTGAGAGCACAAATAAGATTTTATGCAATGTATTAAGAAAATTGATGAATTACAAAAGCTTTGATTGGGACAAACAACTACACCGTGCTATTTGGGCATATTGATTGGCCTATAAAACGATACTACAGGCCACACCCTTTCAGATGGTATTCGACCAAAATGCAGTGCTACCTTTAGACTTCCTGATACCCACACTGAGGGTAGCATAAGAGCACCAATGGACCAGCCATGAGCTCTCATCTAGAATCTTTGATCTAGAACGCTTAGGTGAAACAAGATTGAGAGGAGTAGCAAGGATTTATGCAGCTAAGAAAAGACAAAAGGCATATTCTGATACCCATGTGAAGGATAAAGGCTTGAAAGCAGGAGGTTTAGTTTTGGTGTACACCCTAAAGCAACATGCATGAAAGTTGGAAAAGCCGGGGTACGAACCAATGATCATCAATAGAATCTTAACAAGTGGAGCAATCCAATTAGCCACTCTAGAAGGCAACATCCTATCTAGTTACATTAGCGGATGCAGAGTCAAACTACATCAAGAACCCCTCACAGAGGAAATGTTTAACCGACTCAATACTGCAAAGAAATGTAAGGCAAGAGGAAAAATGAGTTCGAGAAGAAGCGCAGGTAGAAGCCTTAGAGTGCGTCTGACAAATGAAATCAAGAAGACAGGGTAGAGATCAGCCTAGGTCAGATGCATATGAAACTTCAAGATATCACTTAGACATGTGTGAAGCATTAGGAGTATGTCCCCATAGAAGACGGATGTCCTTTTGTGACCCTAGAGGTAGGACAAGAAGAGAGTGCAAGGATTGTAAGAGCCTTGATTGACTCAGGTGTAGCCACTATTGGGGTTAGACTTTCTTACTGTCAAGAATTGCAACTAAGCATCAATCCTATGGAAGCATATCTCATAGGATTGGGAGGTGTGGAAACCCCACATGGGTGAGGTGGAGCTTCCTATCTACATCCAGGATGTTCTTATGACAGTGAAGGTACTAGTGTGTCAATATGAGGACCTCATGGAACCTCTTATCCTAGGTCAGGATTGGATCTATAATCATGCTATCAACCTAAACTTAAGAAGTGTACTTCTTCAGGTGTGGGTGGATCAAAACCGCATCACAGTTGAGCTAGAAAATTATGCACTCAAGCAACTAGGAAAGGCACCAACTCCTGGTCCTTCTAGGCATACACATGTAGATAAAGATGTCGTTCTTGTCCAAACCTGTGTGATGCAGAAGGAGGTCGTTCTCACCAAAGGAAACAAGGATCAGATGGAACTCCCTTCTTTTCCAAAGGTGATCGAGACAAAGCAACCAAAGGAGTATCGAAAGCAGAGGAAGCAGACTATCTATACTCATAGTCAATGGAGAGTGCAAATCAAGAGGACTCAAAATGTGAAGCAGAACTAGATACACAAGGGTGAACAACCCCCTGTACAACTGACATTATCCCAACAATGCACAACACCATCTACTCAGCCAAGGACTACAAAGAGCGAGAATTCTAGGAATCTCCCAAAATGGACCATTCTATTTGGGTTCCAAAGTGGTCAATGAAGGTTGACCCCAATACTAGACAAATCTGGGTGCCCAAGACCTGCTTCCACACTCAAGTAGCTTCACATAAGTTCAAAAGCTTGAATAGCAACTCACAATCATACATATCATATACTTCATGGCAAGCCTCTACACTCACCACCTCCACACCTCAAATCGCATCTAGGACTATTTGGAAATGGGTACCCAAAAAGTCCCAAATTCAAAATGACCTAGTCGAGAGACCTTTACATGTCATCACTCTCAAAAAATGCCATCTCACACATAAAATTTGGAGAGTTAAAGTCTGTAATAAACCCCCCGACCCAACCCTGTAAACTATTGTGCATAGACATAGATGCATTTGAGTACACTGCACAGCCAGAGTATGCATATTGCACATCACTGACCTCCTAACTCTAACTCACACACACACAACACCCCACTCAACTAACTTCTAACCTCAAAGAATGACATGTTGGTATTGTAGAGGGAGCACGGTATTATCTTGTTTCCTACGCAATGCTAATGTGATTTTCTTCTTCTAGTAGATAAGATCCTCAGGTGCTCCTAGTAATATCATGGCTGATGTAGCAGGAACCAGCTCTCAAGCAGGCACGAGCCAACAACTAGTTGATATGGAGAGTTTACCTATCATGCATGAAATAAGTAATAGACTAGAGGAATTGCAAGCTATCTAGATTATACCTATACAAGACCCCCCAAGCGGCCATACCATGCATGTTGGCAAAGCTTCCCATCGGTTTAGTGAAGTCGCAGGACCTTTGGGAGAAGGATCATACCTCTGGGAGTCAGAGTTGGAATTCAATGGAAAGCAAGGCAAGTAGCATTTCTTTACGAGGGAATTTTAAAAGTTACAAAATGCAGAAGCACTACGCCATGTATGGGAGAAAAGAGGATTGGATGCATGCTTCGATGCTCAGCTCCCAAAGCCCAACTTCATGAGATGCTACTATCTTATCAACACCTTGACTCCAAGTAAGCACCCCCAAGGTTCGAGCACTTTTGTGCTCCCATCTTTAACAAGGGGCAATGGGTTGAAGAGGTTTAAGTTAACCAACAACTTAGTGCGAGAGCTCTGGATATTCAAGGAATGCACATACCCATAGAGAAGGAAGTCCTACTGCACGATAACATGAAAAATAGAAACCTCACAAAGCTCAAGGACATGGTGGCCATGACACCAAACATTCCAGTACACCTTCGGATGTGCATGCAACACTTTGCTTTTCCCACTCAAGACAGATTTACTATGCCACCCAAGAAGATATGGTTGAGTTTGTATCTAGTAGAGACACAAAACCTCACCATCCACCTACCCAACTAGATCATTGATCAGATACACTTGGCACACAAGCAATGGCCATGAAAGTCAATCTTGTATGGACGTTGCACATTGACTCGGATCCAAAGGGCTCTCATGGATGTCTAGCCTATGACATTCCAATCCAAAGGGCTCTCATGTGGGCCAGGGTACAACAATTCAAGGGCCAAACATCAACTAGACCACCTTCCAAGAGGATGAGAGGAGCCGTGCAAGTACCATGTGCTCAATCGTGCGAAGCCACATTAACACCTGGTGTGACTCCCCCACCTTGCCACGTATGCCATTTTACACTACGACTCCCAAGATGCAGCATCGAAGGCTCCAGCCTGATATTTCCACCAGTTCCCACAGACCTCAAGTTCCCTGGTTGAGCACCCTTGGATGAGCTCACAAATGAAGATTTGAGCAAATTTTAAGGGAAGTAAATCTTGAAGCGGGCAAGGAACCACAGTTAGAAAGCTCTAAGCCACAAGCCACCACCTCTCAATTACCAATCACCATTGTCGATGAGGATGAGGAAGAGGAAGATGATAATGAGAATGAAGAATCAGAAGGGTGATGATGACTATGAATGAGGAGGAAATTGAAGTTCTTGAACTCATAGGTGCTCCTGCATACACAACCCAGTTGCAAGGCTATTTGACACGATCAAAGCCATGCAAGAAAGGCACAGACTTTCATTTGCATCAGGCCAAGTCCTGATCAAACAGATGTTAGCACAAGAAGGCATGGACCAGCATTTCATCACCACCCTCAAATTAATGTCAGAATCCTTGGGAGTCTAGGAGATAGTCCACACAAGAGTCTGCCAGTTAGTCCAGTATGACATGCAAGAACATACAAATATCGGTATCCAAACCAGAGGCAACCATAGAACCAACAACCACCCCAACCACTACCATTGACCTTACTACGGAAACTTTTGTACAAACATCCCCAATTTCACCACAACAACCTCCATCTCCTCCCTCTCCTCCCTCACCCCCACCTCCACCACCAACCACTGTTGAAACCACTATAATAATAACAACCATGACCCAAACCCTAGCCTCTTCAACATCCTTTTCCTTTTGTGAACCAACATCTCAGACCACCCTCTTTTCTTCTATTGCCAACCCTTTTTTCACTTCACCATTCTCACCTATTGAACCCCATCATTGGATACTCACAGATAGGGTCAGAGATACATTATAACTTTCTTGATTAGATTCAAAAATCTAATGGATCCTTATTTTCATACATGATTCAAAATATCAATGTTCCTTCAAGATAGGGTAAGAGACATATCATAATTTTCATTATTAGATTCAAAAATCCTTACGGATATTTATTTTCATATGATATTTTGATCTTGTATAATATCTCTAAAATATGTTCCTATGAAATGTAGACTAATGGAAAAACTTAGATCATGGGAGTATGATCAAAAGGTACAATATTACAACCCTAAACATTTCTAATAATAGGATTAGCAGAAGAAGTTATTACAAATCTAATCACTTATTTTATGGCTTACAAGCACCTCACGTAATAGAGGGAGGAATTTAGGTCTTGGAAACTTTTAGAAAATACATAAAAATAATCTCCATAAAGACGTAAAAGATAGAGCCTAAGGTTACTCCTCACTCAGTGACACATCACAAATCCAAAGATATCCACGTGTATAAAGGTTCAAACACTTAAAAGATTATTTTAGTAATTTTATATCTATGATTTCTATTGTATCATATGATTGACCACATAAAAATGAAGAGCATGCTTCCGAAAGAGATTTTCTCATTACATACGATAATCCATTCGTTCATGCTTTTTGTATGAAAACATTCACAAATGTAACCATGATCTAATACCCCTTATGAACTTCTAGGTCATCTGTAGGCTTTTACTTTTATTCAAACTCTCCTTGAAGGTGCATAAGTGAACTCTACCCAAGACCAAATTATGGTTGCTAGTTATTTATTTTAAGTTTTAATAACTTTGAAGGAAATTGAATCATCCAAATACACTTAAGCCAAAAGTTTCTACATCTTGCACTCTCTTTCTCATCATCAACAAAACAATTGATTTTGTTATCTATTTGGTTAGTGTTTTCTAGGGTACCACCTTGAGTGGTGTTAGTAGCATGACTTTGAATTGTAAGCCTACCCTTAAAAACTAGCATTATAAATAGTCAAGTGTATATGGTCTCTCAAGTTCGATCAGCATCTTATATATAGTCTAGTATAGTTCTATTCTCGAGTGGATCATCATGTTCATATATTAACTTCATATTCACGATTTGATTCAACCCAATCCCTTATGCTATATAAGTACGTATAATACCTAATGATATTTGATTATTGGTTGGGGACTATAATAAATGTAAGTAACAAATGACTTGCCATATATTACCAACGTTGAGAGAGGAACAAATGAATTTCTAAAAATATGTTTCTTCTTTAAGTTAGCTTTGGGGAATCCTATATGGGTAGATTTTGATACAATTACATACTTCAATAATTACTTTGAACACTGAGTCACAACAAAGGAGAACAAAGACATGTTCTCTTTTCCTTTTTACCTAAAGACCATTATATCAAGCAATAAAGTGAGCATTTTACAATATCTAGAAAGCATCACTTGTTCTTGCTTGTAAATATTGTCACTAGAACCTTGATCTCATATCCCAAGTAGTCAAGATAGATATAATAAAATTCTTGTTGCCATGAAAACTAGTTGTTCAGCCGATCAAGAATCCCACATCATGATCTTTGACAATAGATTAGTGTTGAAGGTACAAGTAAGAGTTCGGGAAGCTCCTTCCTTACATCCATAACCTCAACAAGCACAGATTATAGCTGATTAAAAGTTACTCGAAAATTAGAGTACATGTGTTGCAAAAATCAGAACATTTTAACAAGGCAATTAAGATCATCCCCTTTGTATGGTTAAGATCCTCATTGAATGCATGGCCATATTCACAGAATATGAAATACATTTCACAAAAGCATTCCCAAGAGAAGATAATAATCAACAAAATTATACTAAGAAACATTCACACATGATCAGAGAAATGCTCAAGATAAATCAAGTTGAACACAAAGTGGAAGCAGAACTCGACATTATATTTATATTAAAATGATGTTTTACATTTCCTGTGTAAGTACAAGAGTAATATGAATCTACAATAGAAGCTGATCATAGCTTTCCTCAGGCTCAAGGATATCGGGATCCTCTGGAACATTAGAACACATATCCTGCCTCTCTTGCTCCAAGATTGGCTCTTCAAGGTCAGCCATGTCCCCCGGTTCATCTGCAAGTGGGGGAACAGGCTCCCTTGAAGCCGGTTGGAATCTCTCCGTGTCTGCAATGTGCTTCCTTCCAACCTCTTGGTCTTCATCTGGGCATTCATTCAGCCCATTGATTCTCATTCTAATAAAGCTCACTTGAGCATCATCCTTCTCCACAGCTATGCAGTGCCTGAACATCTTTAAGGAGCAAGCCAGAGTCGTTCCTGAAACAGCAGAAAACCACTTAGAGGCGTCAATCAACCATGACTAATGAAAATTGTGAAAATTGAAATTACCTGTGCCCGAAAAAAGGTCTAGGCCCAGTCATCATCATTGGAGAATAGATGAAGCAATCTCATTATGAGTTTTTGTGGCTTCTGATAGGGGTTAACCAATGTCATGTCCCCAGCTACATGACGAAGTTTCTTGGTAACGGCTGGGAACATGAGCACATTTGAGATCCCATTCTCATTGCAATGCTCCCTGACTCTCCTTTTGCTTACTTCATCATAATAGCCAACTGTAATGCATTCAGTGGAGCTCACAAACCTATGCAAAGGAGTGTGATTTACGTTTGTCTTCACCCTGCAAACAAGAACTATGAGTCACAGAGAGCATCATTAAAGCCACGGAGATAGAAAGAAGATTACTTACCACGTGAGGCACTCCACAGCATGACATCTTGCCTTCAGAGCAGTTGAAACAGAGAAGGACTGGTCTCTGCTATGGAAAATTACTATCCTCCAAAGAGGAGACATAGTCAACTCTGCAAAATCAGTGACCATCTTTCGAATCTGAGGGTGTTTGAAGGGTTCATCATCATTAACTGATCCCAACATCCTAAATCCATAGGGTATGTCCGCTATGAGAAGGGAGAAATGTTTTCTAGGCACAACAGAACAAATATTATTTACATCACTACAGAATACATTGTAATATACAGGCCTAAGGGGGTCTAGGGGATTGGAGAAACATTTCAGATCAGGTTCATCATCAAAATCCATCTCCTTGGC
Source organism: Ceratopteris richardii (assembly GCA_020310875.1). NCBI lineage: Eukaryota > Viridiplantae > Streptophyta > Polypodiopsida > Polypodiales > Pteridaceae > Ceratopteris > Ceratopteris richardii. The sequence goes on along the minus strand of CM035414.1, from coordinate 185,924,728 downwards.
TTTCAGCCTAGATTTCTCATGCCTTGCTCTTTGAATGTGAGCCAGGAATGCAGGGGGGCAATCATCTAGTAGCTCCGCAGACTTACTTTTCTTTGGTTTCTGCAGAAAAAAGTGGAAAGACAACTAAATGAGCTCTTCAATACAGCAAACAGAACATAAGGAAGCGATGCATGGCATCGATTTCATGTGGGGGTAGATGCCAGGCATCGACTTTCTACTGAAAGTCGATGCCTGGCATCGACTTTGGGACATAAGTCGATGCCTGGCATCGACCTATGCCACGAGGTCGATGCCAGGCATCGACTTATGCTGCAGGTCGATGCCGGGCATCGACTTATGCCCCCAAGTCGATGCCAGGCATCGACTTTTGGCTGCAGGTCGATGCCAGGCATCTACTTTAGCCGTAAGTCGATGCCAGGCATCGAATTCTTACTAAAAGCCTGGCATTAAATTGGTTTGGTGAATCAAGGCATCTAACCTAATTGCAAACCAGGCACAACCTCAGAAAGAGAACCTACCCAATCACGGAAAATGATGAAATATTCTGATAAAGCTTTGTAGGATGATGTGGTTGGATAGTCTGCTTGGACCTCTGTCCAAGAAAAGCAACCCAACCTCTTCATCATGACCTCCTGAATCTTCATGTAAACTTTATGACTACAGTCACAGAAATTAAAAAGAGACTAGGTTAGACCAGAAACATGGGAGGAGGGAAAAAGGATCTGAGAATAAAATACATACTTATTGAGCTCAGTCACCATCTCCTCCAGGCTTAAGTCCTTGGAGATTACCCTTGACAAAGTTGATATGATCAATGTATCATCCTTGATTCCTTGAAGGGCCCTCCATGGTGTCAGCTTCATGTCCTGAGGAGCCTCTTCAATTGAGAGGTCAGCTTTCCTTCCCTTTCCCTTCAGATCAACCTGTGGGTCTGGCCTCGACTTTCGTTGCTTCTGGCCCTTGACCTCCTTGTTCTCCCACATTGTGAAAATTTTATCCTGTAGATCCCAGATCTCACCTGATCTGAATGCCAGTTGAAACCATGGTTCATATTTCCTCAAGGCATCAGACTTTCTATTCTCATCCAGTGCAATTCCAACCTCAATAAGGCATTGCTTTTGTAGATTGGGATGTATTCTTCCAGCTTCCTTAACAAGACAATCTTCATATTCATGGTGGAAGAACCGAATTCTCTCTATGGAGGACATTTTTTGCCTGTAGTCATTGTCATTGTTGTGATCCCAAGCAAGAAGATTGGGTTCCTCAGTTGTAAGACCAACATATATCTTACACTCTGCATACCTAAAGAAAAATGTGGTAGGGTGCTCCTTCACTAGCTGTCTACGGGCCTCTGCAGAGTGTGAACCTCCAATCACATAATAAGTATACTCCTCAAATAAACCCTCATTGAACTCGTCCACAGAGCTGCACTCATTCGGATCCACCATGACAAGGAATGGCACAACAGTAGCATGAGGATTTATTTTCATTTTCTTCTTAAGATTCTGCACATGCAAATTGTGTGGCTCCCTGATCTCAAGGGGCCTCCTCCCTGTGACTGGATCTATTGGTGGCCTGTGGATGATATTGATTGGCAGGTGGAACAACTGCCCCTTCTTCACAACTTTTCTTTTAGCTATGTCCTCCCTCATCTTGTTCTGCTCAGTACCAAGAACACCCGAGGCAAGCTCTCCACCAGGTGCAACAATTATATCCTCAGAGCTAGAGCTTGAGTCAGAAGACTCCTCTTCTGAAATTCTCTTCTTTTTCTTTTGAAGCTTTTTCTGCATGCTCTGCTTACCCCTTGCCTTTACAGGGGTTGTCATCTTCTGTTGTGTTGGCATGATGTTGCCCTGGATCCATGGCATCAAGTCCTTGATAAGATTGACTGAGTCCCTGCATATCTCAGCTAGACGATCTGGAACACAGCACTCTGGGCACAAGAAATCCATCTTGCATATAACATTTCTCAAAACTTTCGATGTCTCTACCAAGAAAAGGAGGTTGTCAGAATCCTCATCTTCATAATCCAGTTTGTACACAAGGCCATATTGAAAACCTTGTGTTGTCGTGATCTTTCCTCTCCCATATGCCCCTGCGAACACAAGAAGGACTGCATTCTTCTCTTCAACATACTGAAGGCACCACTCCAGATTTGTCATGTCCCGCAGTGGACGATCTGTCCTTAAGACCTCAGCATCCCTCGACCTATCCTTCATAGTTGTATCATCCTCAGGAATTTTGATGCTACTCTGTCCACCTGAGGATATTCCTAGCGGGTTGCTGGCCTTCTCAGAGGATAAGGATACAATAAGTTTCTTTGGTTTCGGTTGGTGACCAATGCCTTTGTCACGTTGCTGATCACCAGAGCCCATGGTGACTCTCAGTTTCTTGAAGGGCCTCTCACTCTTGGACTCCGCATCCCTGAAGGCGCTTGGAATAATTAGCTCATACGTAAATGTGGTTTTCAAAGGCCCAAGTCGATGCCAGGCATCGACTTTTAGGTTCAAGTCGATGCCAGGCATCGACTTTTAAGTGCAAGTCGATGCCAGGCATCGACTTTGTGTGCAAGTCGATGTCGGGCATCGACTTGCACTTAAAAGTCGATGCCTGGCATCGACTTGAACCTAAAAGTCAATGCCTAGCATCGACTTCCACCCAAAAGTCGATGCCTAGCATCGACTTTGCACCCTAAAGTCGATGCCTGGCATCGACTTTAAGGCAAACTTCGATGCTAGGCAAGTCGATGCCTTGCATCGACTTGAGGCTGCAAGTCGATGCCAGGCATCGACTTGCAGGTGCAAGTCGATGCCAGGCATCGACTTGAAGCCTCAAGTCGATGCCTGGCATCGACTTGCACACAAAGTCGATGCCTGGCATCGACTTTCAGGTGCAAGTCGATGCCAGGCATCGACCTGAGGCCTCAAGTCGATGCCTGGCATCGACTTGCAGCCTCAAGTCGATGCCTGGCATCGACTTACACCTAAAAGTCGATGCCAGGCATCGAGCTGTACCCTCATTGGATCTGTATTTTTAGAGCTAAGAAAAATAAAAACCTAGAAAGCAGACTCTTTACACAAACATACAAAGGGATTCTTTTAGGAATCTTTTTTTATGGTATGATTTTGTCTACCTCTTGGTACTCTTGCCAACATTCTTCTTCTCCATCATAGTTGCCTTGCTTGTATGCTGAGCTCTGTGCTCCATAGCTGTCTGTGCTCTGTTGCTCTCTGTTGCTCGTGGATTTTGAAAATGAGAATGATCTCCTCCTCTGCTATTTATAGGCAATTGGGTAACTTGAACCAGAGATTAACTGGATCTAACTGAATGAGTCCAGTTGCTAACCATATCTGTCAACCAATCTAACCAGGGAATACCACTCACACAAATAGGCTGTTTCAGAGCCACTTTAATGAAATATTCATAGAACATTGCAACTATTTATATACATTTGCATGGAAATTACACTTCAATGGCAAGAGTATGGTATGTACATGAGGATGTCTAATCTCATGTAGAAATTTTTTCTTAGAATCTCTTGCTTGGGAGAAAATCAAGTCTAAGTTGTGTTGAATATGGGAGATTAATGACATCTTTATAGTGTTATCCTCTTCACTTTAGTTCATATTCACATTTATCTTGTAACACATTGTTGAAATGGAAAATCAATGTATGAATAAACATACAAGTAAAGAACCTTGCAACTATTTATGTACATTTGCATGGAAATTACACTTCAAGTCTAAGTTGTGTTGAATATGGGAGATTAATGACATCTTTATAGTGTTATCCTCCTCACTTTAGTTCATATTCACATTTATCTTGTAACACATTGCTGAAATGGAAAATCAATGTATGAATAAACATTCCAAGTACCTCTTTTACACATAATTCTTTTTTAATATACTTTCATCTACCTCTTTGAGATCTAGCCAAGACTACAATGAAACCTAATCCTTGAAATCTTATTTAGTACCAAAGGTAAAATTTCTTCTTGTATAGTCTTCAATGGCACTACTACAAACAATTTTAATATATAATCCAGTTGGAACTCAACTTGGATATATTTTGATTCACTCACAATGCTAAGACTCAATGACTCATATCTAGTTAGAAATCAATTGTGTTTCTCATTTCAAAAGTGAATCAAATCTTTGGTTCCCTTATTAGTGTATATTTGAGTAATTAAGTTATTTGATGTAATTTGATGTTTAATGTTATTTAATGTACTTTAATAAACTTTTGATTTCATATCTTCTTGATGTGACATATTCACTTGATCTCGGATTTCTACTTATTTAAAAAGGTCATTCATCTTCAGTCTTCTGTGAACTCAGTGAAGATGAGCTCAATCTTTTCAGTGGATGCTTGGGCATCAGCTTCTTTTGCTCATATTGATACAGTTTCGGATTCATTGTTCTCAGTTGATCCTTTCCACAGAAGTGATGATCCCTATGATTTAGGACGTGTTGATGGTTCCATGTTTTCTGTTGAGTCATTTAAGTTATCCAATTCACAGTGCAATGCTGCTCAACCAAATGCACCTCTTGATCTCCCATCTGATCCAACCATTGATCTCCCTTCTGACTCAAGTGCATGTGGAGCAACGAAAAAGCAAAGCAAGCTCAATCTAGAATTTAAAAGAAGGCCTCGTGAAGTAAGTCAAAAAAGATTTAAATTTCTTACTTCAGATAGACAGATTACATTGGATATTGTGAAGCATTGTTGTGGTTTGAAATGTTTGTACAATTTAGGAATGAAGAAACTAAAGCACCTAAGAGAAAAATTCCTCCATTTAGATAGTGAAAGGTAGGATATATACCTTGTTTCTCGCATGCAAATGATTGAGGATAACATGTCAGTAACACGTGTTGGTTTTGAATATTTCTTTAGTCAAGGGATGCGATGTTGTAGGGCTGCATTTAAAATTGCAATGGGTGTGGGAAATTTTAGAATACATAGGGTTCAACAAGGGCTTTTGAATGGGGATCTCATTTTGGATACATTCCATGTTGGGACCAAAGGATCTGTTGGACGTCATGCAATGAATTGGATGATGAACTATTTTAGCTTGCATTGTGAGGTTATGCCTACAACTGGAAGGTTGCACTTGTCAGATAACTTTACTCGTCGAGAGGTATTTCAAATATATAGAGAAGACATGGAAAATAGAAATGAGAAGTATGTGTTGTATCGTCGCTTTACTCGATTATGGAAGGAAGAGTTTAACAATGTTTCTATTCCTCGTAAAGTTAGAATGGGTGAATGTTCAGTTTGCGCCACTTTGAAAAACATGGCAAAAGGAGCTACAACACCACAGGAAAAGAATAATTTTAAAAACCTTCTTAACAACCATCGTGAGAGTCAATCTTTAGAGAGAAAGAAAGCAATTCATCATCGAAGTAAAGCACTCAGAAATCCGGAGCGTTATATGTGTTTGTTGATCGATGGTATGGATAAAAAAAAAACTTGTTTACCACATTTTTATCGCATCCCTAAGGACATTGGAGATGAAGTCCTTGTGCAAATGCATTTGGTTGGTGCTTTGGTATACAATGGAACTGTAATGTCCAAGGTTTTCTTCACATATCCGAATGTGCATAATGATCCAAACCTTACAGTTACTGTCATTCATCGTGTTTTGCAATCATGGAAGGGTCTTTTGCCACCAACTCTATATTTGCAACTAGATAATACTGCAAGAGAGAATAAAAATTCTACAGTCTTTGGATATTTAAGCATGCTTATTGAAAAACAGGTATTTCAGAAGGTTAAGGTAAATTTCCTTCTGGTTGGCCACACTCATGATCACATTGATCAAATGTTCAGTACTTTCTCTAAGAAGTTGGCACGTAACAATGCTTTTACTCTTCCGATTTTATCTGAGCTGATTTCAGAAGCATATACTCCAAAACCAGAAGTTCAACACCTCACACAGATTTATGACTTTAAGCACTTTTGCTCAATGGGCTTTGATAACAGTGCTAAGGTTTTGGCTCCATTGCACAATATTAGTTTCAACCATGTATTCTTGATGAGGAGGGTTGATGAAATAACCCTTTTATTTGCAAATCAGTATTCATCTTCTCTTGGGTGGGAGCCTAAAGAGGGATGCAGATTCTTATTGCAGGTGCCTAATTTGTCTACTGTAATCACCATATGAAGATAAAAACAATACAGAAAGATGTGGAAATGTGGTTGATCAAAGTAAAAGCTGGATGCATGCACTCATTGAAAAGAAGAGACATATTGAGCGTGCAAAAAAATATGCTGGAGATCAAGATGTATCTTGGTGGGAGGACTTTTTCAATCATCAAGAAGAGATTATACAATATACAATTGCAGGTCACTGGCCAGTTGATGTTCCATTCACATGGGATTTTTGTACACAAAGATCCGTGAATGTGGCCCAAGCATGTAATGCAGATGCACTTCAAAGTTTTATACATCCACCAGAAAGAAATATTTATGTAGGCCCAAGGATGACAAAACAGGCAGAAGCAAGATGGCAAGGAAATTTAATAGAGATAAATGTTGGAACACTTATTGCAGTTCTTGCTGATGGTGATGAGGCTACCAGACCATTTTGGATTGCAAAGGTTTTAGAGATAACTAAAGATATTGATCAGAGAAGAATAGAGGCTTTGATGGTGCATTGGTATTACACTAAAAGTAGTAATGCATTCACAGGTAAATATAACTTAGAAATGGTGTGTGATACTAAACGAACAGGTTCAAAAAAGAAAAAGAATATTCGAAGCACATCCAGTCTTAAAATGGATGATGTAGATATTCTTGTTTATGAACAGGTCACTTGAGGAAAGAAACCATCAACATGATAAAACAAAAGCTTCCAGATGTATGTGGTACAGGAAATCATAGGCAAACAAGAAGAGTTGTGCATGATCTTGCAGAATTTGGTATGTACGTGGATGAAGACAGAGCTCTGTTGGATATAGAAGAAGAAGAAGAGAGCTCTCAACAGTATGAGACTGAATCAAGTGCATCAGATGATGAGGGTGTAGACATAGATCGACAAAGTTGTGAGATGCATTGAAGCTCTCAGACATTTTTAGTGCTTTTGTAAATGCCTCGAAGTAGTTTGGTTAATGAAACCATGTTTTGTAGCGATTTTGACTAACAATTAGATATCCACCCATTAAAAATATGTCTAAAATGTTATTTTTGTATAAGAACTATTCAGTTCTACATTCTTTATATAGATTTTAGACATGTCAATGTCCTATCATATAGATTTTGGACATGTCAATGTCTTATCATATACATTTTGGGACATGTCAATGCCTTATATAGTGAAATTTTGACTACATTTTGAGCTCTTTTTTTATGAGAAAATGATAAAAAATGTCAAAAATCACATGTTTTCACCTCATTTTTGTAATATATGTATACTGGTATAAAGGAATCTCAAACATAAGCTGCCATTTGCTTGATTTTTGACGAGAGTGTTCTCTTTTTACGACATAGTTCTCGTTTGTTACGACTCGCTGTTTTTATATACAACTGAGAAGGGTGTCCATTACAATGGTGGATACATTACTACGAAATGCTATTAGAACAGTTAGTGTTAACGACATGTTCTTTGAGTCTTTCCAACTAAAAAATTTAATGTAAAAAGATTTTCTAATTCTTGATATTCTAGTAACTATAATATCTCACAAGCCTGGCTGACTATTGAAAGACAAATCCACAATACAAACATAAAAAATCTAAATTCTAATAGAAATCTTTTGCTTGAGAATGTCTTTTGATGATAATATGCAATAAAGGAGAACCAAGAAAATTAATATATAGATCTGATAAGACCTACAAATGGATTTCCATCTAAAAGTGATTGAAAGTAATAGATATTAAGAGATTGACAACATATCAATATAATAGTTTTTTGGCTATTCCTAGTTGGGTTTGAAGGCTCTTTAAGAAGTGTGTAAGTTTTTGTTTGGTAGGACAACGAAGAAACTCAAAAAATTAAGGGTCAATCAATTAAATAGAGGCTATAAGTACATATGTACTTTGATGACTCCCTTGACACTCTATTGTTATTCTTACTAGTGATGAAGAATGCAAAAATTAGGAGGGAGAGAGAGAGGGGGGGGGGGCAGGAGGTTGGAGACATCTTGGTAAAGCAAAAAATATGTTTCTTTATCAAACATGAATCAAACTTTTAGATCATGATAGCATCTTCTTCAACAAGAATAATTACTGCAATCAAGTTCAAAAATATGGTTCTTCATCTTGAAAAAAATGTGGTTTTTTTTAGTATAACTCTTAAAAGAATGAGGATAGGTGGAAATAAATTCCAAGAGAAACAATGTTTTTTAGGATAATGGTACACATTGAACGCATCAAAACAAGATGAATAATATCTGATTGTTATAAGGATTGGCCCTTCTACCTTAGAACACAAGAAAAAGGTGTAGTTTGTAAGTACGTGTGTATGTGCAGATCTAGAGATACCAGAAGCAATGGTACATAACGTGTGTTGAACATCTGGCTCAACACACATCAAGCACATGATGTTCCTTCACTTGGGTTGTAGAAAGCTAGGCATTGCACTTGAAGGCATCAACTCGACTTGAGGAAACTAACCCATTATCCATGCACTCTTCGAGTACATAAGAGATCCAATGTCATGGTGGCTACTCGCTTTGGAGCAGATGCAATTGATCGAGATGAACTTTGACCGTGTAACTTGTTTTTGTCGAACACATCGATATCCATCCTACAATAGGAATCAACATCTGAAAAAATCAATATCTAAAAGAAGTTGTTT